>JAKWJD010001764.1:26959502-27198255 GCA_027705065.1 Solanum peruvianum | reverse complement strand
TTCGGTTACTATTCATGAATAGTATGTTCTGCTAGTTTTGGTATATATTCTCTTACCTGATTTACTAATCCTAGAAAAGATTGTAATTTCTTTTTTGTATCTATATTTTCATCAATAGTAATTATTTTTTGTACTATATGTGTTTGCATTTTTATTCCATTTTATTATTTGTTGTATTCCTAGAAATTCTATTTGTGATTTCATAATTTCTGCTTTTCTTTTGCTTAAACTTATTCCTGAGTTTTTAACTATGTGTATAAATTTTTCTAATAATCTTATATTTCATCTTGTGTTAGAATATAACAATATATCATCTATGTATACAATACAATTTTCTAGCTGGTTAAAACAGTTATCCATAAAATGTTGGAATCTACCTGGTGCATTTTTATATCCAAAGGGTAAAACATTCCATTCATAGAAACCTTGTGGTACTGTGAATGCTGTTAATTGTTTAGATTCTTCTTCTAGTTTTAAGTGGTAAAATCCTGATTTACAGTCAAATTTGCTAAAATAATTATATCCTTGTATCTGTCTTATTTTTAGTATTTTGTTTGGTATTGGATAATTGTATGTTTTAGTTTTTGCATTTAGATTACGATAATCTATAACCATTCTACTTTTACCTCTTTTTTGTTCACTATGTTTTATAACTATAAGAGTTACAAAATCTGAAAACTAACAGTCAGCAGCATGACTCTAAAAATGCGGAGCTACGTCGTTCGGCGGACGGTAAAAAGCCAGAACTAGAAGGAGACGTTGGGAAACTCCATAAAACCCATGACAGTGTTTGTTTAAATGCAGCTACAGCAAGCACATCTACAACAAAAGGAGCCAGTGGAATAAGATATACAAACCATGAGTTGAGGGTGGCTATTATGAGAAATGCTTTGGAAAGTGGGGTTGAAAGAACAAAGAGAGAGAGAACAAAAGTAAAGTGACTCAAGTAAAAATAAATAAATAATACATGAAATACAAGCAAGAAAATAAGAGAATCACTTACACTAATGAAGAAAGAAGGGAAAATAGCAAGGTGAAAGAATATGAGAAACTGGGCGAAATAAAATGATAAAAAATGGTATATTTAGCTAATATGTCAAGAAGGGAAAAAAGTCACTAAAGTATAACTAAATATACCCTATCTTACCCGAGCCTACGTTACAAGGTAAGAAAGTCCTATCGTGATCCTAAGAGTTGTATAGCGAACTTAAAGAAGTGAAAATAAGGGCAAGCTTATGGCAATATGTTTGAATGAGTGTGAATTTGTTCTGAGAGTGAGTGTTGAAAAGTAATCCTTATAATCAAACTGAAATCATTGTCTGAAAAATGAGGATTTCTTTTTGAATTGAGGACACTAGTTGCAATACCGGAAATATTAGCACCTCGGTGAGAAATTGAAGAGGAAAGGTGTTAGTCCATGGTGAGTCTGTGTCATGGTCTGATTACACAAAATTCAAGTCTAATAGTGATAGCATGCATAAACATGGTGAGAATGATCCAGATTGATAGCAAAATGTTTGCGAAATATAAAGCATGGATACTATTGTACATAGATTTTTTATTGAGTCATAGTGCGTCGCTTGATGACAAACAACAAATTTAAGTTGAGGGTGTTGATATACTGTGGTTTCACGATATTTTTAATACTTTTTCCTTAAGTTTAGTGTGTCCAAAAGCCTTTTGTGCAAATTTTTATGTAAGTTTCACTTTATTTGCAGGAAATCTTTCTAATAGATGAATGCGGAGGTTTTGAGCAAGAAATATAGAAAAGTACCACCTACGGAGCTTGTGACGTTTCGTCGTGCTCGTGACGGTTCGTAGGTGGCATCGTAGGGCAGCTGTTGAAGGAAGATGGGGAATTCTGACCAAGTGTGGGGTTATGGAGTGCGTGACAGATTGACGCAGCCATGACGGTCCGTCATGCTTGTTCGTCCTGAAGATCAGAAATGTAGTCCCAGTACCCAAATTCCAAGAGTTCAAGTGTTTTGGAACGGAGACCCTCGACGGACCGTTGTGCCTGTGACGATCGGTCATACCTGCCGTCGAGGGTGATGAAGAAATCAGTAGAAAAAATTGCACAAGTATGGAATGACGGAGTCCATGATGGCCCGTCGTGACCACGAAGATCCATCGCGAGGTCCGTCGACCTAGCCGCGTTTTAAGAGATTTCCAGCAAATAGAGTCCTTATTTAATTAGGTTTTTATTTTTTTTATAAATAGTTCAAAAAACCTCGTTTTTGGGGTTAGACTTTTTATTATTGTTAGACTCTTGATTATTTTTAAACTCTTTGTTGGACTCTTGAATATTTTTAGACTCTTGTAATTGATTGTTTGTGACTTTTGCTGATTAATCAAGTGAACTTTAGATTTTATTCTTTCTCATTTTTTGAAGTAAGTGCATGAATTCTTATATTACATATTTGAATATTGTGATTATGACTATGGGTAACTAAACTGCATAACTAGGGTTGTGGGAACCATAGGTGAATAATGAGGTAAAACCTTACTAAAACAACAATTCTAGAATAGTGTCTTGCATGTATTGATAATTCTTTCGCTTAGAAGTCTTTTTAATGGATGGCCAACGTTAGAACTCGCCTTAATGATACTTGCCGGACAAAAGAGGTAGATAATAGGAAAAGAATAATCAACTTAGATTTCGTTTATACTATCCAATAGGCTAGTATTGATTGGTACGAGGTAATAACTTAGTTAAATATCGAATACGATGCTTAATATGAGGTAAAGGTAAGAGTTCGTATAGCAACACACGTAGCTGGACCAAGGTGCGGAGTGAAGTTATAATAGATTGAAGTTAAGTCTAAACTATTTTTCTCGTGGGAACGATCCCAACCTCATTAGTTGGGTTCTTTACTTGAAAAGACCGCTTTACTTCTTATTTGTAAAGTAAGTTTGAGCGTATCACCAGGCGATGTCGTTCAACAACAAGTTGCATCAACTAAGGTCTTCATGCATTTAACATTGCATGTGTGAATTTGGCAAAAAATTTTGGCCAATGAAATGCAGATTAGCAAAGTTTTGCACTCATCAATCGTGGCATGTGTCCATTGATTTGGCGACTGCATCGTTCAAGATCAGGCAACATTATCCAAGGCATGTGCGCTTCATGCGACCGACGTTGTCCAACAACAAAAAACATCAGCGAAGACCTACACGCACAAACCGTGGCGTATGCGCATCGACAAGGCAACATTGGCATCGGCAAATGAAAAGCAGCATCAACTAAGTCATGTGTGCTTCAGGGAAGCGATTTCAGCCAACGGCAAATGGCATCAGCCATGCAACATTGGTCATGGTTTGTCGCATCAGCCATGGCTTGCGCACATCACATAGCTGACGTCAGACATGGACTGGACACATTCGCCATGACTTGTTCAAATCACCAATCGATCGTCAGGTTTGGCTTTCCCGCATTGCCCTTATCCTATACCAAAAGTCCAGCCGACGTTGGAGGTGGGGTTTATTTATCAGCATTAGCCTATACAATACTCAACCGATGTCATCTGTAAAATGCCCATATCTGTCGTGGCTTGTACCCATCGCTCAGCCATCGTCAGGCATGGGCTGCACAGATTGCCTTTAGCCTGCACAATGGTCAATCGACATCATGTGTTTCCTATGTATATCGCCTTTGGCCTGTACACAATAGTTAGGCGACGTCGGATGTGGCCTACCCACATCGCCTTTTTCCTGCCAAAAATGGTGAGTCGACGTATGGTGTGTTTTGCCTGCATTGCCTTTGGAATTCAAACAACGGTCAAGTGATGTCAAATCTTGGCTATGAGGATTATCCGGGGCCAGACACATCGGTATGCCGAAGTTGAAAGTTCCCTGATAGCATTGTTTGTAGCCCACACACATCGGATTGTCGACATCGAAATCCATAGGCTACACAAATCGGTTTGTCGATGTTAGATGTGGCCTACAAGCATCGTCCGTAGCTCACACACATCTGTCAGCAGATGTTAGTAAACAACATGCATCATTAGCCATGGCATGAATGCATCTTACGTGGTATGTGATGATATGAAAAGCAACGCGGGACAATAACATGTGGCTAGAGACAATGCCTGCACACCCAAACATGGAATATACATATTTGAGAAGCAACGTCGGACAATCAAAAGCATTATCAGCCGAATTCTTCATCCATGGATGTGGCATGTGCACATCTACGAACCAATGTCGGTCAAGTGACATCAAGTATTGCTTGCCCCCATCACCTTTGACCAGTATAATATGGACAGCTAAGGTCGGGTGTGGCCTGTCCATATCTTCTTTTAACTACTATACACAATGGTCACTCGACGTCGGACGTGGTCTACCTGCATCCCCTTTGTCCTGCACACAATGGTCAGCCAACGTCAGACATGGTCTGCCCACATCCTATCTGGCCTAAACAAAATGGTCAACCGACGTCAGACGTAGGAACACATTATAATCTTTAGTAGGTACGCATCGGGCAAGGAACTTCAAATAACTACATGCATAATATCCCAAGGCCTACACACATGAGTTGTGTCGTGTGCGCATTGGTTGGCCATATTGACATAGGACAATGACAGGTAGCATCAGCCAACGCCAGTGCTTTTTGGGAAAGCATCATGGGCCAACATCAAGCAACATCTGCAATACAACATATGTTATGGACCTCCACCATCGGTCATGGCCTCTGCAAATCGCTCATCTGATGTTGGCCATTGACTGTCCGCATCGATCATGTCTTTTGCTCATCTCTGACTCATTGTCCGTCGTGGTCTTCCACCAATGACCTTGTCCTGCACACAATGGTCAACCAACGTTATGTGTTGCCTGCCCGCATCAACCCAATGGTCAACAGACGTTAGGCGTGGCCTATGGGCATCACCTTTGGCATCCACACATGGTCATCTTGAATTTCCTTTGTCCTGCACATAACGGTCAGCCGACGTCGAACATGGGTTGCCTACAACGTCTGAAGCTTGCACACACAGTATGACGATGTCGAACGTGTCCTCAAAGCATCATTCATAACCTACACTCATTAGTTTGCCGACATCAAATGTGGCCTGCCAACATCATCCGTTGTTTCCACCCATCGGTCTGACAATGTCCAATCTGGACTGCCAGCAATGTCATATCCTGCATACATCATATGTCATCAAACAACAGGCAACATCAGCCAAGGCATGCATGCATATTACGTGGCATGTGCGCATCTGGAAAGCAATGTTTGCATTGGAATGCAGCTATAGCCAAGGCCTACATGCACAAACGTTGAATGTGCATATCTCGAAAGCAAAGTCGGCCAATGGTATGTGGCATTTTTCAATGCCTACATGAATAAACATTCCATGTGCGGATCTACCAAGCAATGTCAGCCAAATACACGCAACATCATCCAAGGTGTGCATGCATCAGCCATGTCGTGTGTCTATAGACTTGGCGACATCGGTCATGACCTTCATACTTTGTCCAAGAAACAGAAACTAACGACAGACAATATTAGCCAAGGTCTTCACATATCTGATGTGGTTTCTATTTATGGAAGTGAAGTCGGACAATGACATGCGGCATCATCAAAGGTATGTAGAATCATCTAAGGCATAAACACATAACACATGTTGTGTGTGCATCGATTGGGTGACATCGACGTTTGATAACGACAATCACCATTATCCAAGGCTTGTGAGCTTTAGGAAAGCCATGTTGTCTAAAGATAAGCAGTATCAACAAAGGCGTGCACTCATCTTACATGGCATATTCGCATTAAGCAACCAATATTGGCCAAAGAAATGCAACATTAACCAAGGCTTGCCCGCATAGGTCATGGCGAGTGTGCATATTGGCTGGTTGAATTTACATCAGCCAACATCAGGCAATATTAGCCAAGGTGTGTGCATTATGGGCGGGCGACATTATCCGATGACATGCACCATCATCCAAGGCCTACACATAAAAGTCGATCCATCTACTCATCAGCAAAGTGAAATCGACATCGTTCAATAATTAGCAGCATCCTTATAGTCTTGTGTTCTTCGTACAAGCTACATCGACAACCAGGAAGCGGAATAAGCAAGGCGACATTTGTCATCGCATGTGCACATCGCTCAGCCGTCATCGAGTGTGGATCAACTTTATTGATTTTTGCCTCTTTACCTCACTCAGAGGTTTTCAGGCTTGGCCTTCCAGCATCGCCCTTTTCCTATACACCACGGTCCATCGATGTCGGCCGTGGACTGCCCGTATTGGCTGTAGCATGCTCTTTTCTTAGCCGACGTCGGCCATGGATTACGTGCTTCGGCCATTGCTTGATAACATCGATCAATTTATTTAGGCGTGGACTGCCCGTATTGCCCTTGGGATGGAAGAAGCTATCAAGAAACATCGAGTTTTGCCTAGCCCATCGCCTTTGTCCTACACAATGGTCACCAGACGCGGAGTGGCCTTCCAGCATCGCCTTTGGCTTGCACAAAGTGGTCAGCCAACAGTAGTGGCCTTCATGCGTCGCATTTGGTCTGCACACATTGTCAGTTGACATGTGAGGTGGCCTTCTTGCATCGCCTTTGGGCTGCACAAAATAGTCAATCGACGTCGGACATAGCCTTCAACTATAATCTGTGGCTCATTTGTACCAATTTCATTACGTTTACGGTTTGTGCGATATCATAACATATTTTATTTGTACAAATATGTACTCTACGGTTATTTTTAAGTATTAAGAAATACTTTCGAGTGTTTTCATATTTTTCTGACTTGTATTAATTTTTTATAATTCACTTTTACATTTTTTAATATTTTACGTAATATTACGTAATATTTTAAAATTTTAAATTTATTATATTATTGAATATAAAGTTACTAACTTTATTTGTGAAATTTTAGCACTAATTTTATATTTTTTTATTAATCAATTTACCATTTTAGGGATTTACCGAACTAAAATACAAGTTAAAAAAGTATTGAATTAAGGTTAATGTATTAACATATGAAATATTGGCGTTAATTTTCTATTATTTTTTTCCATATTTAATGAATTTTTCATCTTTGAGATGTACTAAACAAAAACAAAAACAAAAATAAATTGTTGAATATAAGGCTACTATATTTATTTGTGATTTTTTTTTGCGTTAAAACTGTATTTTCCCCATATTTTTTGCTTTTAATTAATGAATTACCCATTTTAAGATTTACCAAACAAAAAGAAAAATAACAAAATTTGATGAAATTGATGAATTTAAGGTTACAATATTTATTTGTGAATTTTGGCATTAATTTTATGTTTTTTCATATTTTTGTATATTTTACTCATGAATTACCCATTTTTGACATTTACCAAAAAAACAAAAATTTAAGAAAATTGTTCAAATTTTTGTATTTAAGGTAATTATATTTATCGATGAATTTTCAATGTTAATTTTTTATTGTATTCATATTTTTAATATTTTTATTCATCAATTCTACATTTTTTAGATTTACCGAATAAAATTAAAATAAAATAAATTGTTGAAAATACTGAATTTAAGATTACAATATTTATTTGTGAATTTTTGACATTAATTTTATATCTTTTAATATTTGTCCTATTTTTATTAATCAATTACTCGTTTTCGGGATTAATCAACAAAGTTAAAAATATAGATGAAAACTATTTTTTATGTATAATAATGTTATTTGTGGAAGCTAATGTGTTTGTTCCTTTAAACATGCATAATTAAGTTGTACATGTTCATTATGATTTTCTATAAAAATGATGTCCAATCCTCTACGTCAAAATCCATGCCTAGAAATCAAGAGCTCCAAGTAGGCCCACCGTCTAGAAAGCGATGTTGGCAAATAACAGGTAGTATCAGCCAAGGCCTGCACGCATGAGACATGATTGTGCGCATAGGCTAGACGATATCGGCATCAGGCAATGGCAGGAAGATTTAGCCCAGGCTTCGACGCTTCAAGCAAGCGATGTCGCCAACGGCAAGCGGCGTCCACCAAGCGACATTGGTCACGGATGGACTTTATCGGTCGTGGCTTGTGCACATCACTTTGCTGACGTTGGCCGTGGACTGTCTGTATAGGTTGTGGTTTGTGCACATCGTTCAATCATTTAAAGCGTGGACTGCCAGCATTGCCCTTGTCCTAAACACAATGGTCAATCAACATAGGGCATTGCTTTCCTGCATCTCTTTTGGCTTACACATAATGGTGAAACGATGTTGGGTGTGTCCTGCCCGCAACACCTCTATACTACACATAATGATCATCAAAACGTGCCTCCATTGCCTTTGGCCTTCACAAAATGATCAATTAACATTGAATGTGGGCTGCCAACATTTTCCGAAGCTTGCGCACATCGGTCTGCCGACGTCGAACATAGCCTGCAAACATCATCTGTTGCCTAGATAGGTCGACCGATGTCAAAAATGGCCTTCCAACATTGTTAGTAGCCTGCACCCATCAGAATGCCAATGTCATATGTGGCCTGCCGCCATCGTCAATAGCCACTACCAATCAGCCTAAGGATGTCATCTAATGGCAAGCAGAATCACCCAAGGTGTGCATGCATCTAATGTAGTATGTACCCATCATGAAAGAGAGGTCGGCCAATGGCATGCGACTTTAGCTATATCATGCATGTACAGAGATGGAACGTGCGTATCTTGTAAGCGGCATTGGCCAATGAAATGCGCCAAAAGATAATGCCTGCATTCACAGACGTGGCATGTGCGCAACTTTCAAGCGACGTTGGCCAACAACATGCAACATAATCAAAGGATGCACACATCATTTATGTGGTTTGTACATAGATTGTCCAACTTCTTCGTGGTATAAGCGCATCGGCTAGGCAACATTGGTTGTGGCCTGCACATATTGGTAAAGAGACACCGTCCTATAGATAAAAGCAACCACCAAGGTATGCATGCATCATCCTTGATGTGTGCCTATCGCATCGACGACATCGATCATTGCCGACGTGCATCATCTAGGATACATTGACTAATTGTAGAAAACACTAGCGAAGGACTGTGCGCATCCGCATGGTATGTGCGCATCGACTGGGAGACATTGGTCGTGACATGCATGCATCGTCTAGATGATTTCGGCCAACGGGAGGATGCCTCAGCCAAGGTCTTCATGCATCTAATAAGTCATGGGCATATCAAGCAATAAATATTAGCCTTTCTTGGTCAGACCAACCCAACTTGTGATTTCTGACATGTACCTGCATCATCCAGGCGACATCGACCAATGGCAGAAAACATCAACAAAGGATTCCGCGCATCACCCATGGTGTGTGCGTATTCACTGGGAAACATCGATCGTGACAAGTATGCATAGGTGAGGCAATGTCAGCCAATGGTAGGCTGAATCAGCCAAGGTCTTCACGCATCCGGCAAGCAATATTTTCCAATGAAATGCAACATCAGCAGAGGCCTGCAAACATTGGTCATCCAACATTCAGGCAATATCAACCAAGGACTTTGCACTTTAGGGGAGCAACGTTGGCTAATGTTAGGCAACATCATCCAAAATCTGCAAGCATCAGTTGTGGCGTGTGCACATCAACAGGGAAACCTTGGCGTTGGCGAATGATAGGCATCATCAATGTGTGGTTCTTGAAAGCGACTACAACAACCATTAAGTGGCATCGGCAAGACGACATTGATTGTTGCGGCCGTGGCTGTCCACATCATACAGGCGACATCATGTGTGGACCTGCCGCATCGGTCGTGAACTGTGCACATCATTTACCGGTCATTGAGTTTGTCCTTCCGACGTCCCCCTTATCCTTCACAATGCGTCCAGCCAACATTGGACGTGGGGTGCCAGTATTGGGTGTAGTGTACACAATACTTAACTAACATCATCTATGGATTTCCCTTATCGCTCTTGTCTTGTCCACATCGCGTTGCCATCGTCGAGACTGGACTGCTCACATCGCCTTTATCCTTCATGTAATGGTCATCCAACAATGAGAATTGTCGTCCCTCATTGCCTTTGGCCTGCACACAATGGTTAGTCAAAGTCGAGCATGGCGTGGCCTACACAAATAACCTTTAGACTGCACACAATGGCCAGTAGAGCCTTAGTTATGAATATGGTGTGCACCACATTTAATTAGGGGGATGCCCCAATTATTTAGGAAAGTTACCCTCCTTCATAATCCTGATCGTGTGATAGACCAAAGTTAAGAAACCAATTTCTAATTTTACCGAATCATATTATTCATATTAACTATGGTTAAGGTTAAAAGTTTTTAAAGTATCAGCATGTGACATACAGAAAGGACCTCAAGTTTGCAAAATTTTGATTAGATTGAGCTCATTTTATTCGACCATCTAAGTTGTAAAGGCTTTTATGTTATTTGCATCTAAAGTTGTATTAGTACCATTTGCATCATGTTGGTTCAAATTTTTTTTTTACCTAGTTACATATATTTGTTGTAGTATTTCCAGGAACATCTTCTTAGGATGATGTAACCATCTCTTCAATTCTATATTTCCTCCAAACTTACAGAATTTATTCCTATAGAGGACACTTGTTCTTAGTCTTTGATATAACATATTTCTCAATTTTATAGGTGGATGTATCAGTGCATAATGTTACTAACTATACCCCTAATTGGCTGGCAAGGCTCAAATTAATACTATATGTCCTCCCGGGTATGTTTGTGTTTGGCATTTATATGGTATGTTTCAACAACCCCAAATAAGTACTAATAACATTTGTATTCTTTTCATGGTTATAAAACTTAAGATAACTGTGCCAAATGATTAACATGATATATGTATGGCAGTTCCTATTATTATCTATGTTTTGGCTATCGAGAAATGGGATGTGACAAAAGGGTAAAGTTAACAAAAGGAAAATTGATTTGTTAGGCCAATGTAGTAATTAGTCAGGTTATATATAGTAGCATCAGAGTGCATGAAGCTACTAGTTTTGATCAAAAGGTACTTATTAGATATGAAACATGTGAGAATAATGTTTGAGAGAAGGGATATGTAAAATTTCCTATACATAGGAGTAGGAGTGATATGATTATGCTATAGAGGAGTGAGATAGGTGGTTATGAAATAGTGATTTCTAAGTATATGAGGCAAGAAAATTTTATCAATTTTTCAACTCTAACAAATTATAATGGTGCACCTGGGAACAACTTTGTGAACCTTTATTAGATAGACAAGTCAGTTTAGTATTGATTAAAGTCTTGATAACAACAAGAAAAAAAAAGGTAAATAGAAAGGTTACCTAGATGGAAGATACATGGGCCTAGTTCATCAATATCATTAGTAGAAAATAGAAGTAGAGCATCATACGCATGTTTAGACTTCCATCAAATTGAATAGAGCCATTACAAGATTCATTTGATATAGGCATGCGGTAATTCGTCAATCAAAGTCAACTTAAGGGAGAGGAAAAATTGATCATAAGCTAGTTGTTATTATTTACTTTATTGTATGATAAAAGAGTTGGAGCACCATAATTTTTTTTTTTAAAAAAACTATTGGTATGGCTAGACCTCTATCTACCCAAAAGGATCACTCTAAGATTTTATGAATCATGATATAACTTTATAGGTACCTAACATTTACATGTTATTAGTGTTTATGTTTTATGGTGCATTCAAGTTTCACTAATTATTTTATATTTTGACCCTCATAGGGAACCAGACATTGAGAAGTGATATAACAAAAGCTATTAATTAAGGTAAAGTTGAACTCAGACTTCTACTCCAAAAATGAACTATTAAGGATTTTCCTTTCTATCTTAACTTGTATATTTATATTGACCTAGAGGGAAGCGAAAGCCCAATAGCAGAACATCTGTAAGAATTCCAAGGAGATTGAAGAGAGTATATGGGGAAATCAAGTATATGATCTTTGAGGTGAGTAAGGAATATGAGTAAAATCATCCCACCTGTAACCTAACTCTTAAGATAGTTTTTTTTCCTTGATATAAAAAGTGGTAGGTTTGATATATAATCATATATGCAACATGTTCTATAACACACATATTTGTATGACATTTGTCCTTTGTGGATTACTTTCTCACATGTTACCTAATGGCATATAATTCTTGCATGTAAGTGTTATCCTCTTTGGAGCACCCGTGTTTATTGTCATATGTTTTCGTAGGACCTTTCCCTACATGTTATTTATCACACTAGTTACTTTCCACATATCTCTTGTCCATATTGTGTGGGTACTGCAGGCTAATTGATTATATGATATGGGAAAAAGTAGTGCTTCTGGGCTATATTAATCACATACCACTTGTTTTCATGTCATATGGATCATAAACCATTTCAATATATTTTACATGCCTGGTAGCCTACTTGCTTAAACATTACACGCCTTATAGCTGTGGCCATGTATCATGTGCTTCACTTGCTCATATTTTATATGTGTACTCATTCCCATGTTAGTACACCTACATATGCGATATAACACACTTGATCAATGTTATTTGTGTTCTATACTTCATTTTGTCATATGTTTACATGCCATATAGTCTAGATGTCTTAGCTTATGTACTCATGCATCATGTGATCATCTAGTCCTTTCCTATATTTCCTAGAGTTCATTCACTGACGCGCTGCCTAAAAGCTCATATACACGTATACATCATGTATTTCTAAATCTTAATGCCCCTATGCCTTGTACATTCCCTTTTCTGATAGTTTGCCCATGTGTCATGTCCAATCTAACTTATTCATTCGTATACCATGCCCCTTTACTCTTACTGATTTGAGTTCTGAATTTTTTTTTGGGAAAACATCTCCTTGTATAATTATGTAGTGAAAATTTTGACCATAAAAGGTTGGGCATATATATGTAAATTTAATCAACCATGGATATATAACTTATCATAATGCCCCATTAGAAGGTGCTGCATAAAAAATTAGAGTTTGTATTAACAACTAGCTGATCTTATACGATGAACCTCAAAAAAGCGCCATGGGATAAAAGAGAAGGGAAAGTACTGCCCAAATAGGTTAGGCCTATGATTTTCTGTGTCCGTTCCATATTTAAAAAAATGGCAGATACTATAGTTTTTCTTGGTTGTTAAGGATAAGAATCTAAGCTTAAAATGTGTAACCTCCATTGATGTACTGGGGAAGGAATAGAATATAACATAAGATATTTGGGAATAGAAGATTATAGATATCGTATGTAACCCTCCTCATTCAAAACATCAACGTAAGGATCATAGATCATGTGGTCCCCTTATATGATCATAAGTCCTACTAGCATTTGTTCATTTGATATGTCATTTGCATGTCTTGAGTTTAGTATATGTATTAAATTCCTTATTTGTATGAGTTCTATTTGTGCATCATCACTAAATTATATTGTTATGAAAGGGATTTAATTTTCCACTTAACTATTTTATGAACCATATCTATTAACACTTCATGCTAGACTGTTCTATACGTGTTTTAGATTAGTCTATGGATTTTACATTGTCGTATTTATGATGGGAACACTCGCAAATATCCAAATGAATTTCCTAGGTTAACCAAACTATAATCTTCACTCATCATTCGAGGATGAATGATCATACGGAGGGGAGTATGTAACACCACATATTCTACGTGAACTAGTTCTATGTATATGTGGCTTAAAAATTTCCGTGTGGTATAGTTTTTGACTCGGTTTCCTATACGAATGGTGAAAATAGAATATGATCGAAATTTTAATACCCCATGCCTTCCAACACATATACGAATAGCTGAACTAAAAAATAATTCAAACTCGGGATAGTAAAAGGTGGTATTCGATATAAAATTCGAAGTGGTCAAGTGTGTACTACGCTCTTATAAAGAACTTACGATGGGGAAAATGGTGTAAAATAATTGAGGTACTTGCTTGACTAATCTATGATAGTAGGTGACAAGTAGATGATGCACCTACTTAGAATTAGTGGACAATATTTTAAGTGAAAAAGGGCAAGTAGGTGATGCAACAACTTAGAATTAGTGGACTGAATTTTACGTTAAAAGGAGCAAGTAGGTGACGCATCCACTTAGAATTAGTAGATTTAATTTTAAAGGAGAAAGTAGGTGAAGCACCTACTTAGAATAAGTGGATTGAATTTAAGTGAAAAGAGCAAGTAGCTGATGCAACTACTCAAAAACACGTGGCAGAAACTAAGGAGGTGATGCACCTTTTTGCTTAAAAGTAAAGTAGCTCATTATATGACCAATTTATGAAGTGTAAACGTTCAAAAGGGACTTCTAAATCACTCAAGATTATCACCTCTACCTCATCACTTATTTTCAAGGAAATTACTCCCAAGGAAAGCAATAGAACCTCCAAAGAATTTTGTTCTACATCTTAACAATTAAACCTAAAGGAAATGGGTGTTTTTAAAGTACTAGTTCGTAGAACATCTCTATCTCAAATAATTAAAGTGAAGAATATGAATTAAAATCATGGTAAGGGGAAGAGGACAACCTAAACCTTAAAGAATTTAAGTATTGGTAGTTGAAGATTTTTGTCTAGCAAGGTAAGATGCAGAAATTTTCATCTCTCTCTTGTTCTTACATTATTTGTAAAAGTTTTTATGTTTTAATGAACTGTTAAGTGCTGCCTATGTATGGTGTGAGCTTGGTGAATGTTAAGGAAGGAGGTTTCTGTTGGGACATACATGGAGAGCAGTCCCCTTAAATTTATTTGTGAGCTTTGTATTGAGAATCTATATGTTAGTTGGAATTCGCAGGATGTTGATCAGAAGTCATCAGTTCATATTGCTATTTCTAAATTGTGAGGTTTATGGACTGTTTTGTGTATCATAAAAATAAGAGGGTCTGGCTAGATATGTAGAGAAGTTATGAAAACTAGTTAAAGGATAGAATATTGAAAGTGTATTGATACACTACTTAATTGATTGTTGCATTAGCTTACTTCATATCATTCCCTTACTACTTTTTTCTAGACGTGATGAAGTGTGAGGGGTTTCGTAGGAACTTATATAAATTAATACGGGAAAATGGATTGGACGAACTCTTGATGGGATCAATTATAGATACACTGTCAATTACTGTTTTAGTGTGATCAAGTAGCCCAAAATTATTTAGAAACTAATATTAGTTTTTATTATTTACTCCATTATAAATAAATAATCTTAAAGAAAGACGATTAACTCATTTTGATATTCATTTTTGTGCACGAAGATATATAAGGCTATTTGATTTCCTATTTCCTTGGCAGGAATCTAACAGTTGTAAGATTTCTAAGTGCTCTTGCTAGTAACTGATCCATAAATGCAGTTCATACTCCCTAGAGAATTGCAGTGAGCACTCTACTATTTTTTTTTTTACTAAATGTGCGTTTTTTCTCTACCAATTGTTAGCATGCAAGGTTTAAACTTGTTTCATTGTAAAAGTACCCCTGGCACGTATTTCCCTTATATAAGTCAAAGTGATCCTTGATTACACATGGTACATATGTTTATATGGATACACGATATGTCCATATATTGCTAACTTGCTTCAATAGTCTATTCCATCATATATGTCATCTTTTCACATGTTCGTGTTTTCCCTTTATTGGTTATTACTCCCTTAATGTTAGACTATTATTTTTCCTCAAACGATGTCTACTTGCTATATTGTACATTTATATGTATGTACTTACTTTGAATATGTATCTGTCCTTATGTTGAATTTGTCCACATTTTTCCTTGGTTCCACATTAATGTATACCTTGTCTTTGGTATTAGTTGGTGAGTATTTTGCCTATCATATAGAGTTCAAGTCTGTTGGCTGAAATTTATATGTGTTCACTTCATATGTGCTTCAATTTGAGATATAAAAAATGTGTACTGAACCATAGAAGAAGTATTACATTGGTGTCACATTTGCTTCCCACATCATTGTCATTATCGTTAGTCCAGATTCATATATCTTCTAATATTGGTTCATAGTTCCAAATCTCAATAATTATTATGAACACCAAAACATCAATCCCATATATGTTATTATTAACAAAATAATAATTTCAAAACAGTTATGATTATCCAACGTACAGTCTCAAAAGAGTTATGAACATCAAAGCAACAATCTCCAAGATTAAAAAAATCTAAGTGAAGAAATTTTTATAATTATGGGTGGTACACCAGGGGCAAAGCCTAGCATGGATCGTTCCCATTTGGAATTGAAGGGTGGTAAATTAGGGGCAAAAGCGTAGCATGGGCCGATCCCAATTGGTATAAGAGGGTGGCATCTCAGGGGAAAAATCCTAGCATGGGACAATCCTAATTAGTATTGAAGGGTGGAAGCTCAGGGGCGAAAGCCTAGCATGGGTCGATCCAATTTATTGAATTACGAGGACAACATCCGAGGAGTTAAAATGCCTAGCATGGGTTATCCTCTCCTAACACTGATCAGCTATTCATTTGTATCATATGGCTTACAAAATTATACCGCACAGAAAAAAGTAAAGAAAAGAATGTAACATACACAATTCCACAAGTATAAGCTAACGTGGTCTCTAATCCTTATATATTGGTATTTGGTTTCACTTGAGCTCTCATGACACATATGGTTATATTGTGCCTTATATATTAAGTCCATTCTTTCGTACTGACGTCCCTTATTGGGGCGTTGCATTTCATGCTGCAGGTACAAGTATTCAAAAGTAGATCTCCCTAATAGAAGCACATGATACTCTGTTGTTGTTGGTGAGCTGCAGGTTGATTTGAGGCCTTGCAGAGTCTTTACTATGCGTATTATCACAACATGAATTCCAATAGAGGCTTTGTAGACATTGTAAAGCTATCATATGTATTCATAGTTTCACTCGTCACATATATTTGTTCAGCTAGTCAACATGTGTTGTATATAAAGCTTTTCATTAGCAATCTACATAATAGTTTACTTTCTTATCATATGTTAATTGTAAAGCATGTGTTCATAGGGTACTTGTACGCCTCACCTAAGGTTGGGGTGTGACAGGCAAGCAGAATCACCCAAGGCTTGCATGCATCTAACGTGGTATGTATGCATCTAGAAAGCGACGTCGGTCAATGACAAGAAACTTTAACCAATTCGTGCACACACAGATATCGAATGTGTGTATCTAGCAAGCTATGTCGACCAATGAAATGTGGCATAAGACAAGGCATGCATTCATGGACGTTGAATAAGCGCATCTATCAAGCGATGTTGGCCAGCAAAATGCAACATCAACTAAGGATGCACGCATCAGATATGTGTTGTGCACATTGATTGTCAAACTTCAGTTGTGGTATGAGCGCATTGGCTAGGCAACATCAGTTGTGGCGTGCGCGCATTTTTGAAGCGACAATGGCCAATGGCAGGATGCAACAACCAAGGCTTTACTCTACTATTATTTTCAGGGATGTAGAAGTACTTTCATATTTTTCTAACTTTTATTAATTATTTTTAATTTATTTTTATGGTTTTTAATTGTTCACGCCATATTTTAAAATTTTAAATTTATGAAAGTATTTAATTTAAGCTTACTATATTTATTTGTGAAATTTTGGTGTTAATTTTATAATTTTTGTCATATTTTTTAATTATTCAATTACCTATTTCAAAATTTATCAATAAAAATAAAAATTAAAAAAAGTGTTGAAATAATTAAAATTGAGGTTAATATATCATTATCAATTATTGGAGTTAATTTTCTAATTTTTCGTAATTTCCTTTTTGTGATTAATTATTATTCATTTTTGAGATGTATCGAACAAAGATAAAAAATTAAAATAAATTGTTGAAATTGTTGAATTTAAACCTAATATATTTATTTGTGAATTTTTGGTGTTAAAATTATATTTTTTTCATATTTTTAATTAATGAATTACCCATCTTCATGATTTACCAAACAAAAAGAAAATTAACAAAAATAAGTGTAATTGATGAATTTAAGCTTACTATATTTATTTGTGAATTTTTGCATCAATTTAATATTTTTCTAATTTTTCTATATTTTACTCATGAATTAACCATTTTCAAAATTTACTAAACAAAACTAAAAATTTGAGAAAATGTTGAAACTTCTGAATTTAAGGTAATTAAGTATATTTATGAATTTTTGGAGTTAATTTTATATTGTATTCAAATTTTTCGTATTTTTATCACCAGTTACTCATTTTTTAGATTAACCGAAATAATTTTTTTTTTGAAATTATTGAATTTAAGGTTATAATATTTATTTGTGATTTTTTTTCTTTAATTTTATATTTTTAATATTTGTCCTATGTTTTTATCAATTACTCATTCTCGGGATTAACCAAAAAAATAAAAAAAATATATCTTTGAAAACTATTTTTTATATATAAAAAAGTACTTTATGGAAGCTAATGTTTTTTTGTACCTTAGGACATGCATAATTGGGTTGTAGATGTTCATTATGAATCTCTAGATAAACAATGTCCAATCCTCTAAGTAAAAATCTACGCCTAGAAATCAAGTGCTCTAAGTAGGCCAAGCATAGTCCTTAGCAAGTGCGCATCGGGGAAGCGATGTTTGCCAACGATAGGTAGCATCAGCCAAGGCATGCACGCATGAGCCATGGTGTGTGTGCATGAGCCATTGCTGCGCATAGGCTGGGAGATATCAGCGTCACACAATGACAGGAAGTATTAGCCAAGGCTTCTAGGCTTCAAGCAAGCGATGTCAGCCAAGGACAAGCGGCATCCGCCAAGGGACATTGGTAAAAAATGACCTTTATCCGCAATGGCTTGTGAACATCACTCAGCTAACATTGGTCGTGGACTGTCCATATAAGTTGTGGCTTGTACACATTATTCAATCATTTTGAGTGTGGACTGCTTGTATTTCCCTTGGCCTGAACATAACTGTTAACCAACGTATGGCATTGCCTTTCTACATCACTTTTGGCCTGTACACAATGGTTAGACAACGTTTGGTGTGGCCTGCCTGCATCACCTTTGTACTAACACATAATATTCAGCCGATCATGGTCCGCCCCCATTATTTGGCCTTCAGAAAATGGTGAGCTGACATCGACGTAGGCAGCCAATATTGTCGACAGCTTGCACACATCGGTTTGATGACTTCGAACATATCCTGACAATATCATACATATCCTGGAAAGGTCTATTGTCGTCAAACGTGTCCTGCCAACTTCGTTCGTAGCCTGCAGACATTGGTCTGCCAACATCGGATGTGGCCTGCCACTATTTTCCATAACCTGCACACATCAGTCTATAGATGTCGTCAATAGTAAGTAGAATCACCCGAGGCTTGCATGCATCTAACGTGTCAGGTGCGCATACAGAATGTGATGTGAACCAATGGCATGCGGATTTAGCAAAATCGTCCACCCACATATGTGGAATGTGCGTATCTTGAAAGTGACATCGACCAATGGAATGCGACATATACTGAGGCCTGCATTCACGGACTTTTCATGTAAACATATGTCAGCGACGTTGGCCAACAACATGCAACATTATCCGAGGTTGTACGTACTAGCCATGTCATGTGCACATCTTTTGTGCATCTTTAGTTGTGGTATGAACGGATCGTCCATACAACATTATCGTATTTGGCCTGCACAACGGTCAACCGATGTTAGACCTGGCCTTCCATCATCGCCAATGGCGTGCAAACAATGGTCAACTGACGTCGGACGTTGCCTTCCTGCTTAACCTTTTCATGCATAGAACGGTTAGTAAATGTCGGATGTTGCCTGCCCAAATTGCCTTTTTCCTGCACACAACGGGCAACTAACTTCCGATGTGGGTTGCACTCACCTTTGTAGACTACACACATTGGTCAGCCAATGTCGGATGTGCCCTACGACCATCGTTCATATGATACACATTTTGTTCTGCTGACATCGGATGTGGCCTGCCAGCATCATCCATAGACTTCACACATCGGTGTGCCGATGCCTGACGTGGCCTAGATGCATCGCCTATGGACTGCACACTTTGGTTAGTCGACATCGAATGTACCTACCTGCATAGTCTATTAATTGCATTTGTTAGATGAGCGACATCGCATGCGGCTACATTGATCGAGGTATCATCGACAATGTACAGATGTCCATGCCATACAAAATCCAAAGAGTGAGAAATTCTCTTCTTGCATAAAAATAGATTCACTTATTTTCCATCCTCTATTCTGAACTTTTCTATTTCACATGGTTCATTTGTACCAATTCCTTTACATTTACGGTATTTACGATATCAAAACTTGAAATTGACGTGGACCAATGAAATACAAACACATAGGAAATTCTATTACTTATACTAAATCCTTATATGATGAGTAATGATTAATTTTGACCTAAATATTTATAAATAAATTGGTTGAGAAGTATTATAGCCTTATCGTTAAAGAAAAGCTTAACTTCCGAAAACTAACGAAATAAAACTAGTTGACGTCCCTAGGTTTGGTAAATATTTCATAGGGTCATATGAAGTCGAAAACATGTAAAATGACTTTAATATATGTAAAAACTAGTATATAAGGTGAAAACGTTAGGTCCGAACCCCCAATGATCGCCCGACGGGTCCACTAAAGGACCTCACATTGGACCAAGCAAGCTGCCTAGAAGCAGCAACTTTTAATCTTGGAGGGAACAAGTCCGCCTTGCGGACTTGGTTCAGCAAAGTTCAAAAGTGAAGCTCACATCACGGGAGACTACACAGTTACAAAAATTAATTTTTGAAATTTTGTGGGGACAACTCCACGATGCGGACTTGTTCCCCGATGAGAAATATGAATATAGATTTATAGTTTAACTTCATTAAAGGGTCGATATAAGATAGGGGTCTTTTGGGTATTTAATGGGGGGCCCATCTGATGAGTTCCCATAATTTTTTTCTCACAATTACTCAATCAAATAAAAACCCCAATATAAATCCCAAAAGCTCTCCCTTCTCTCTACATTCTCTCTCTACTCATCATGCACTGAAGAAGCTTTGAAGCTTGAATAAGACCAAATCCCTCAAGTTTCTACTAAATTTCGTGGCTTTCACATCTATAAGATATGGTTTGTTTCACTCTTGGGATCCTTTTTCCCAAGAGTTCCCTCCAAAAGATGATTTCTAAATCCCCTAAATCTAGGTTTTTCATCGACACACGGGTCTTCTTTGAAAAATAAAATTATGAATCAATTGTGATGAATTAATGTGGTTTAAGTTTATATTGATTGTTACTTGATGATTTCCTCGGATAATTCCCTAGACACATGTCTTTTCCCCAATATCATGATAATATTTTATTGATATGTTGAATTATGAGGATTATGAATATGTATATTGACTACATTGTTGTTAATTATGTAATTGCTTCTTGAATTAACATTGTTTATGTAATTGGTTATGTATTATTTCTAATGGAAATACGAAGGTTCTTGGAAGGGCAATGAGGTATGTTGATTGGTTCTCCTTTGATTCAATTATGAAGTACGAATTACTTAGATAGTGATGCTCTTATGTCAAATGTGTGGGTTTGAAGTTTATACTAAGTATTCCTCATCCTTAACCGTAGACTAATGAATTGGTTATGAATTATGCAATTATTATATGCTATGATTATTCTATGATGGAAAGTAGTTTCTCATGATTATAATAAATTGTTAAGTGAAAGGTTTACTCACTTATGAAGTAGTGTCCAAAGTGTAATGATTGGTATCACTTGTGATGACCTATGGACTATATATTATAGGACAGTCATATAGGGGTCTAGAAGAGATTAATGTGAACTTGTATGATGAAATAATATGATTACTAAAGGGAACAATTCCGTAGCACCAAAAGGGCATAGAAATGAGATGGAGGTCTAACGTTAGTATGTTAGGCCTCCCACATGGGTTTCCTAACGTTAGTAAGTCCAGAGTCTCTAATTTTGTATTGTCTCATGAGATGGAAACCTCCAAGTTAGTAAGTCAAGGTTTCTAGCACCAATCTCTTTGGACCCTAACTATGTGCCCACATAGGACTCTAGCTTTGTCGATCGACCTAGATAGAACGTACGAATAGTTACACCTCAGGCAAATGTTAGCCCTCTCTTTTTGGTATGGGAGTAGAACACCGGATTTCATGTAGCTCACTCACATGGTCTCATTCAGGTTATTTGACTTCTTTCCCTTTTGTAAAAGAAAATAAACAAGCTAAGTATGTGAACTCTTACTAGGGTTTTGTTGAAAACAACTACAAAGGGTAAGGGAGGGTATGTGACTTCTCTTACTCATTTCACATGTGGTATTCTAATGGATAATTCTAGTAGTTTTCCTTTATTATTATTATGACTATGAATATGATTATTTTATAAGTTATGAGTAGTATTCATTTATTAATCATGTTTTGATGAATTATGATAATATGTTTTAAGTATGAAGTGGGTCACTTAATGTGATATTTAGCCTTGGACAGGATTATGGGGTTCTATCTTTGGCATTGCACAAGTATTTCTTGGATGATATATGTGTTGGGTTACTATTATGTTTAATTGACTTATTATGCTTTTTATACATGCATGTTGAGTTAAATTTATAAAAAACATGATTTTGACTAAATTGTCCTTTTCTCATGCATTGATGGTTTTGTGCATAGGAGTTATACTACGTACATGTGGTTTGTAATAACCTATATTTTTTCCTTTTTCCAAAACATTTTAGGTTCGGTCCATTGAGCATATTCGTGGTCATTGAACAAGAAGACTTCTATCTTTCCTAAGTCAATTGGTGAGCCCTTATGAGTTCCGAGGATTGAGCCACTCATTAAGACTTATTAGTTTTGTCTATGTTTTGAGACAATTATTCTATTCTCATGTTGAGACATTCATTGTAGCCTATATGGCATATTATAATAATCTAAAGTCTATGCCCAAACTATCGTGATTCATACTGTTGTATATGGTTTATATGTGATATGAGACTTTACACTTCTACATGATTTTTTATCCTAAAAGAGAAATCTATGTACACTTTGTATTTGAGGAGTCTATGTAATTTTGACGTATGATATGTTATGACAAATACTAAGATACTTGTCATAGGATTGATATATCACTTAGCCACGTCTATGTAGGATCTTATTCATAATTGTGAATCGCGCCACAATTATTAAAGAGAGACTATGTGATGCTTAGGAACTTTCACTGTCTTATTATTCCTTAGATTCTTAACTATATATAGTACTTTTCTTCTAATATTTATTGTGCCAATAAATACAAGGAGGAGCAGTGCTTGAAGGGCCGAAGAGGAGCGGTTCCTAGTCAAACTCGTCAAAACCCTTAAGTTACTACGAAGAAGGGGCTATGTCAAATGTTGAGATAAGGTTGTCCATTCATAGATTGACTTAGGTGTAGTCTACTAAAGTTCCTAGTGATGCAAGCGTTCAAGTGAACCCCAATGCTAATACCACCGCTTAAAGGATTAGGGATTTCATAGGGATAAATCCCCCTACTTTCTTTGGTTCTAAGGTGGAGGGAGGACCCACAAGGGTTCATTGATGAAGTGTTCAAGGTTCTTGATTTTATGGGTGTATCTTCTCAAGAAAAGGTGGAATTAGCAACCTACCAACTCAAAGATGTAGCTCAAGTGCGGTATGAGCAATGTTGGTTGTGAGGTTTGTTATAGAAGGTCGGATTATTTGGGGAGTTTCAAAACAACTTTCCTTGATAGGTTCTTTCCCTTGGAACTAAGGGAGAGAAAAATGCAAGAATTCATCAACCTTCTTTAAGAGGGTATGAGCTTTAAGGAGTATAGTCTAAAGTTCACTCATTTATCAAAGTATCCTACTACTATTGTTGCGAATTCTAGGGCCAAGATGAACACACTTTTCATGGGGATATCTAATATTGTTGTTAATGCATGTAGGTAGGCTATGTTGATTCCTAGGATGGACATCTCTTGTCTCATGGTTCATGCCAAAGAAATTAAGGAGTAAACGCTTATGCAAGTTGGTAGAGATTTGGAAAAGGTGAGAACGGAAGAGACAAATTCTTCTAAGAGTACGTTTGAGGTGAAAGACAAACGAATGTTCAAAAGAAGGTTTACCAACTAAGGCCTCCTAATGCTCCAAGGGTCAGCAATAGTAATATGTCTACTCCTAAGCCCCAAGAGGGGAAAGGTGGTGTTTCTTATGTTGAGAAGCGTCTTTGTTCAAAATATTGTAGAAACCATGATGGTAAGTGACTCGTTGGCCCAGATAATTTCTATGGTTATGGAAAGAGTGTTCACATGAAGAGAGATTTCCCAATTATTACAAATCAAGGAAGGAAAATTCTAAAGCTCATTAAGTTTGGAAAACCCGGATGATCCTAAGAAGAACAGTTTCTATGCTATCCGATCCCGAGGTGATCAAGAGAGATTACCAGACGTGGGTGATTCCGTCGCTGTTAATAGAGTCTATAAAGGTTGTCCTATTTTCTTACCCAATATAGTTACATTAGTTGACTTGATAGAACTTTATATTCTAGATTTTGATGTTATATTGGGTATGGATTGGTTGTATGCTTGCTTTGCCTGTATTGATTGTAGACAAGGATAGTGAAATTTCAATTCCCAAATGAACCTATTTTTGAGTGCAAGGGAGGAAACTCAAATCCTACGGGTAAGATCATCTCATGTATAAAAGCTAGCAAATTTATTACAAAGGGTTGTCTCTACCACATAGTAAGAGTTAGGGATATTGAATCCTAGGTCCCTCCCATAGAGTCGGTACCCATAGTGAGGGAATTTCCGGAGTTCTTTCCCGATGACCTTCCCAGAATTCCTCCCATATAGGACATTTACTTCGTCATAGCATTGTTGCCGGATACGCAACCTATTTCAATCCCTCCTTATCGGATGGACCCAATAGATTTGAAGGAGCTAAAGGATCAACTCAAAGATTTGTTAGATAAGGTATTAATTAAATCGAGAATGTCTCCATGGGGTGCTCCGGTATTATTTGTAAAGAAGAAAGATGGGTCATTGAGAATGTGAATCGACTATCGTGAACTAAACAAAGTCACTATAAAGAACAAATACTCGCTCCGTAGATTGATGACTTGTTAGATCAACTCACAGGAGAGAGTTACATTTTAAATATTGTCTTAAGGTTAGGTTATCATCAACTTAGAGTGAGGGAGGTTGATATTCTGTAACGACATTCAGAATAAGATATGGTAACTTTAAATTCCTAGTGATGTCATTTAGTCTAACAAATTCCCCAGCGGCATTCATGGACCTTATGAATTGAGTTTTTATAAAGTATCTTCATTTGGTTTTGATTGTTTTCATTGATGACATTTTGATATACTCTAGGAGTGAAAATTATCAAATGAGACACTTTAGAATAGTTTTGCGAGTTCTCAAGGATAACAAACTTTTTGCTGTGTTTAGAAAGTTTGAGTTTTTCTTGAGATCAGTTGTGTTTATTGGTCATATTGTGTTTAGTGAAGGGGCAGAGGTTCAGCCAAGGAAGACAGAAGTGGTAAAAAGTTGGCCTAGACTGTTGAGTCCTATCGGCATCCGAATTTTTCTAGGGTTGTCCAGTTACAATAGGTGGTTTGTTAACGAATTTTTATCTATTGCATCTCCATTAACGACATTAAACCAAAAGAAGTCAAAATTCAAATGGTCACAATCGTGTGAAAAGATTTTCCAATTATTGAAAGATATACTTACCTACGCTCCGGTATTGACTTTACCGAAGGGTTTGTGGTTTATTTTGATGCCTGCCGAGTGGGTGTGGGATGTGTTCTCATGAAAAATGGGAAAGTCATAGCATATGCCTCTAGAAAAATCAAGCCACATGAAAAGAATTACCCAACTCATGACCTTTAGCTTTCTTCCTGGTATTTGCATTGAAAATTTGGAGACATTATCTCTATGGGGTACATGTTGATGTATTCACCGATCAAAAGAGCTTACAATATGTGTTTACCCATAAATATTTTAACCTGCACCAAAGATGATCGTTAGAACTTTTAAAAGACTATTACATGAGAGTCCTTTACCATCTTGAAAAATCTATTGTGGTAGCGGATGCTTTGAGTAAAGTGTGTATGGGTAGTGCGACTATTGTGTTTAATGATAAGAAGAAGTTAGTAAAAGAGGTTCATAGGTTTACTCGTTTGGGTGTCCGACTAGAAGACTCTCCAAAGGGTGGTTTCGTGGTTTGCCACAACTCCGAGTCATCTTTTGTGGTTGGTGTGAAATCCAAGAAACACCTTGATCCTCTATTGATGGAGTTGAAGGAAACGGTCCTTAGTAAGACTAATGAGTCTTTATCTCAAGGAGAAGATAGGGTGCTTAGGCACCAAGGAAGGTTGTGTGTACTAGATATGGATTGCTTAAGGGAATTGATTATGAAGAGGCTTATATCGCTTCCTATTCCATCCATCCGGGTGCCACAAAGATGTATCGCGACTTATGAGAAATTTATTGGTGGAATGGTATGAAAAATGACATAGCCGATTGTTGCCTAGTGTCCAAAGTGCCAACATGTAAAAGAGGATAATAAAAGGCCGGGTTGCTTGACTCATATATAGATATTCCTACATGGAAATGAGAGGATATTAACATGGACTTTGTAGTACGGTTGACTCAATATAGTTCATTGTGGATTGGCTAGATAAGTCCGCACATTTTCTTCCAATCAAAGTCACATATTTGGCGGAATACTATGCCAAATTGAAAATCAAAGAGATTGTGAAGCTACACGGAGCTCCTTTCTCAATCATTTAGGATAGAGGTACTAAATTTACCTCCCATTTTTGGAAAGCTTTCCTTAGTGGGATAGAGTTACTCAATTTACGCACGTCAATGGGTGGCATCGATGGCGCCATGTGTCCTGCATGTTGAGCAGCTGTAGTTGCAATCAACGGACCCATCGATGAAGTGTAGACACACACACGAATCATCGATGGTGGGCGTTAATGGTGCTATGTAATCTGCAAGCTTTTTTATTAAGGTTGGGGGGTTTTCAGGAAATTCACCCCAAGTCTTATAAAATAGGAGGACCGTTATTTTGGGTGTTTAAGGGTATTTTAAGAGTATATAACTCCTAAAACTCTCATTTAAACCCTAGCACCAGAATCAAAATCCATTCCGTCGCAAAGTTTCTTGAATAACCTCCATGAGACCTCAAGGTGAAGATAGATCTTGAAGATGGATCTTCAATGAAGTTTCTTCTTAAATTATAATTGGATTCTTCTAATAAGGTATGATAGTTATTTATCTAAGGCATTCTATCACCTTAGAGACAATTTCAAAGACGATTTTCAAAGTTTTGAAAAGATGAAGAAGTCCAATTTCTACCATATGTCTTGGGTTCTTGCATGAAAGGTTATCAAACTTTAAGATATGACATTATTAATGTATAATTGATTTTTTGCAATGAGATTCTCCCTGAATCATTGACCTCCTGAAATCTCTCATTTTGACTAAAATATGGGTTATGTGATTATCCTTTGATATTGATAGTTTTCAATGGCTATTGATTAATGTAATAATTGTATTGAATTGATTAATTTTATCTAGATTCATTGAGTATTAATGTTTATGTATTTAATTGATGTTCATGGCCATGGGTAAGGGCTTATTGGTATTGAATTAAATGATTTAGCTTCGGATTGAAGGGGTGAGATGGAATGGGTGGTACGCTACCCTAACTCTCTTAATATTATTAACAGTTTTTGTATTTCAATGGTGATTGGTATGGTACACTTATTGAGGCGGTGCTATGTGAATTGATGTGATTTTATATGCGTTACTTTATGCAATATGATGATCATGACATTGTCGGCACTACTTGAAGTATTATGATAATTTTTGTAGTTGAGTTATGTTAGGTAGGATCATATCGATCTACATGTTATTAAGTGTAAGTATGTGTTTCTATTGATGTTCGATGATCATGTAGACTATGACTATGTGCTAATATGTGTAGTCTTAGAGTTGATGCATGATTGTTCTTATTTTACTATATGAGTCTGCGATGGTTATGTTGATGAATTTATGTTAATTTATCTGATGATATGATGATGATAGGGGTCATTCTAAGTGTTTCAAAGAATGATATGCTATAGGAGATAAGTTAAATTTTTTTGTGTCTTCTCTTTGTTGACTTGTGTTCATTACTCGATGCATGTGTGAATGTGAATATGAGATTTCTCGACTTAGGATGCTAAAGTGTCTTAGTCTTGTATGTATGAATGGCATTAGACCTTCAATGATATTAAGAGGATCCTTTATGTGAAACCTGAAACCTAGTGGTAAGGTTATGAATGTTGAAGTCGAAAGTCGTAATGGTATCCTTCATGTAAAGGAATTGTGGACTTAGGTTGAATGGATGGAAGGACATCATATCATGTTTAGGAATGTCATTATGAACTTTTTGTTGCCATTATAATATAGCCCTAGTGGACCTCTTAGGTAAAATAAATGTGAGTGGGTTATGAACTTGATATAGAACCTCTTTATATGAATCTTTAATGTAAATTACTCTACGAGAACAAAGGCTAGCATCAAGTGAGTATGGTAAGGGAAGTAGTTCTACTTAATTTATAAGACTAGAATACAAAGCACACCGTTCATATTCCTTAACCATGTGCCTACATGGTATGTGTCCAAGCTCTAGTTAGAACTTCAGATGTCATGCTTTTCTACCATGCTCTATTTCGGTTATTGCCTATTAACATCATATAGGATACCTTCTAGCATTAGATAGGTTCTATGAAGTTTAGGTTGTTGTATGGGACGCTATATAGACATTGTACTATAGGCTTTGAAGGTGTTAGTTAGAGTCCCTAGGTCTTGTCCAAGACCATTACATGAATGTCTTGTTGTGATGAATGCATCTTAAATGGACTAATGAATGTAATGACTTAAGTTAAGAATGTATATTAAATGAATAAGTACTTATCTAGAGTATTTAAGGGTTGTCTAGTCAAGGTGTGAGGGGGAATAGGAATGGTCACTTCGTATCTTACCTAGATAAGTCTTAAGAATGACTCTTGTTAGGGAAGATGTTGATTATGTGGATGTGATCTAAGCCTTAGTTAATCATAAGGATTATTTAGGTAGTCTTGTCTAGGTCAATCATGGACATTATCTTTTTGATTTTCTTAAGTAAGTGTTTTGATATCCTTTGGAAGGAGAATGTCATATTATCTATTTGTTGGTGTATTAAGTGAGAATGATTCAATATTAGGTAGTCTATAGGATATACAAAGTGTGTATTCAAGGGATTGTATGTGCAATCACTTCATAACTCATTCAAATGAGACCTTGAATCACATTCGGTAGGAGGATCTTATGCTCATGTGTTTATGTGCTTGGTTTGTATCTCATTATAGGTGGTCTTAAGGATCATTTAGGTGTGCCTAGAGAGGGTGTATGGGTGGTCTCTCTATGTCTTACTTATGTGAGTCTTCGTATAAATTTAGTGAGGGAATTACATGCTAGGAAGTGTCCAAGGTGAAGTAAAAGGACTTCACCGTATAGTGAACTTCCTTCACTTTAACAATGATAGATCTCACTATAGTATTTTCCAGAAAATAAGAATAATTGCTTAAATGATTTTATGTGTTCGCAAGGTGTTAAATGTTGTTCTTACGCTTATAATATGATGATTAATCAAAATTCACGAAAAACGTGTTATTTACTAAATGTCCCTTTTTCATGGTTTTTGCATGGCTTCCATACATAGTGCATCTAATATTCTAACCCCTTCTTTTCCCTTTTTGACTAAAGTGTAGGGAATTGGAAGTCATGATATGCTATGGAGGATTGATAGGTTTCTAACGGTTTAAGATGAATTATTGGTGGGTCCTCATTGATTCGAGGACAATATCCGCATGTTCCTTTATTTCTTAGTCTTTAGTTTATGTCTTGTATGGTCTTAATCCAAAGTGTTGTATACTGCAATGTTTAGATGGTTCAAGGAGATGTTGTCAATGTTTAATGTTTTGAATGAATTTTTTCCACGTGTAATGATTATGAAAAAATTTCTTCGTGTGTGAAGAAAGTTTTAAATTCTTACTCATTTTAGAATGTTTATTATGCAATAAATGATACGAGTGGCTTAGATGAGATTTCTTGAAGTCTCATTTGCCGTGTGGCGACACGAGGATGCTCTTACTTCGAGGGTGCAATTGCGGGCCGTTACAAAGTTTGTATAAGAGCATAATGTTTGGGAGTTTCTTAGTGGTCTCATGAACCACATCTAGAAGAGTCTTGTTCATAATGTGAAGAGCGCAACATTATTAATAGGAGGCTATTTGGTGGTAGGACAAGTGTCACTTCTTCATTCATCTAATCATGCCTAAGATATTTCTAACTGTTTCTTTCCCTTTTTCCCTTATGTCTTGGTTCATTGAGGGTGACTTTATCAAGATTGGGTTTAGGGAGCAAAAATATGAAATGTGACTTGTTAGATGAGGTGTGATAGATGTTTTTTTAACCTTAGGTTGGTTAAGTTAACTTTTGAAGGTTAGTGTAGTTGAAAAGAATGGTAAGGTATATTGTTAGAAATGTGAAGGAGTTGTTATTGATATGGTTTGAAGTTGTTTAAGACCCAACCATAGACGGGAAGGTTATGAGATTTGAAAGGGTAAAGGTGAATTTCTCTTAGGAAGGGGGAATGTACTGGTTAGAGTATTAAAGGTTTTAGATTCATTATTCTTATTGAGGTAGACTTGAGTGGGAAAGTATTAGTAAGGTTTAAGGTGCCTTGAGGGAGTTGCTTGTAATAGTTGTTATGGTGACCTTAGTATGGGTTTCTCCTATGTGGGGGAGTATGGTGAAGAGTATGATTGCTGGGAGTGAGGTACCCTAACCTTTCTTTATGTGTTTATTCAAGCCTAAAACAAAGATTTATGAGTAACATGATTATTTGTAGAAGTCTTTTGTGAAAAATGAATTCCAAACATTCTCCTTATGATATGCATGTTTCGGTTGACGTTTGTCGAATGAGAACATGAATTTTCATGCATGTGTCTTCCCCATGGATCATGTGCATGTAGTGTAGGTTGATAATTGCTTCATAACTATGAATAGTGATCATGTATAAATGATTATATTACAATGAATTGTTGAGTATTTATAAGGAATTTTTTAAATGTTGCACTATTAGATTGTGAAGCATGCTCATTGTAAAGTTGTCACGGGTTTCTGTTCACCGTAAGGTTTTGTAAAAATTTTCTAACTCATTCTTTAGTGGAAAATTGTTTTAATATGGTTAGAACTGATGTATATGAGCATGATAATGAATATAAAATGATTTTTGTTATTTGAAGCGAAGAATGTGAATTTTATGTCATAATGGTTGTAGAATTTATTCTAGTTTCTTGTTGTGTTTTGATTCTCTTGAATATGTGAAATTGATGTTTCTCCTTGATTGTGTTTTGTATGATGTGTTGTCTGGTATTTTCATGAGATGTTAGGTTGAATCTCTACTCTTGGATGTGTTTAGAGAGCGATAAAGTGTCATTCGAGGACGAATGTTGTCCAAGTGGGGGAGATTATAACACTCCTCAAATGACATAGGTTATGCAACAAAAATTGTATTAATTATCGTATAAGGTCCAAAAATTGTCTAAAATATAGTATTGAGGCAGTGTCTAGAGTTTTAGTTGATTTGGAAGTGAAACGTCACTGGACAACCAAAGTGTTTGACGACTAAGTCACCTATGTGCCTAATATGTAGTTACGTGCCTAAATGTGTGCTTATGAGTTAATGAGGTCATTATATGAGTTATTATGGTGTTTATAGGTAGTGTGTAATTTTTTGTGAAGTTTGGAGGTCAAACATCCTATAACATCCATGACGTACTAAAAGGTTTTCATTGAAATGACCTTTTATGTCTATGCATGTTTCGTCGTGTTTTACATGTTCGTTTAGAATGAGATTCATGTGGTAGGTCCTATACTCATATACAAACATATTTGGTTTCAAAACATCCAGATACGACTCCACGTGAGACTCACAAAAGGCCTTAGAAGGACCCCAGCTTGGAGCATAACAATGCAAGGCATTGGCAATCGACTTCCTCAAACAATGGCCACTCAACCAGGAGACGTCCCGTCGATGGGTGGAGTCGATGGATCCATGTGGCCTGCACGTTGAGGGCTACAGATTCAACCAACGAACCTTTTCCACGGGGCGTGGTCTCACCCACGAACCATCGATGCTGGGCATTGATGGTACTATGTAATCTGCCAGCTATTTTATTAAGGCTTTGTTTTTTTTGGGAAATTCACCCCAAGTCTTATAAAATAGGATGACAGTTATTTTGGCTTTTTATGGGTATTTTAATAGTACATATTTCCTAAAACTCTATTCTTTACCCTAGCACCTAAATAAAAATCCATTCCCTCCAAAAGTTTCTTCAAAAACCTCCATGCGAGGTCAAGATGAAGATAGAGCATGAAGATGGATCTTCAATGGATTTTATTCTTATTTTATCATTGGATTCTTCTAATAAGGTATGAGAATTCTTCATTTATGTCTTTCTATCACATTAGATTTAATTTCAAAAATGATTTTAAAACATTTCAAAAAGATGAAAAAGTCCAATTTCTATTCTAAGTATTAAATTCTCTCATAAAATGTTTTCAAACGTTAAGATATGATAAATTTGATGTATAATTGAAGTTTTCCAATGAAATTATCCATGTACCCCTTGACCTTCTTAAATATCTCAATTTGACAAAAATATGGGTGATGTGTATGTGTATATTGTTATGGGATTTTGATTCATGTATAGATTATGATTTATTGGTTTATAGACTGTTTCAATTTGATCAATTGAGTACTGTGTATTCATACATTCATTGAATATTAAGTTAATTGAATCGATATTGACTTAATGCTTATGAATTCTAGTGTAGTGTTCTATAGGCTATTGATTAATATAATAATTGTACTGACTTATATCTTGGTTGTCTTAGATTGATAAATCTATATTGAATTGACGTAGATTCATGGAGAATTATAGTTTATGTATTGAATTTATGTTCATCGCCATGGGTAAGGGCTTATTGGTATAGAATTGGAAAATTTAGCTTTGAATTGAGTGGTGAGATGCAATAGGTGGTGTGATGCCCTATTGCTCTTAATAACATGTATCGTTTTTGTATTCCAATGATGATAGGTATGGATAAGTTATGGTGGCGGTGTTATGTGAATTGATGTGGCCTTGTTCGCGTTACTTTATTCAATATGATGATCATGGACTTGTCGGCACTACCTGAAGTATTATGATGATTTGTAAAGTTGAGTTATGTGAAGTAGGAACATATATATCTGCATGTTATTAAGTGAAAGTATGTGTTCTACTGATGTTAGGTGATCATGTAAACTAAGACTTTGTGGTTATATGCGTAGTCTTAGAGTTCATGCATGATTATTCCTATTTGACTATATGAATCTCTGATGGTTATATTGATGATGTTATAGTAATGTATATGATGACATGAAGATGATAAGGGTCATTCCTAAGTGTTTCAAAGAATGATATGCTATAGGTTATAAAGTAAAGAATGTTGTTTCTTGTCTTAGTTAACTTGTGTCCCTTACTTGATTCATGTATGAATGTGAATATGAGATTTCTTGACTCAGGATGCTAATGTCTCTTAGTCTTGTATGTATGAATGAAATGAGACCCTAAAAGATGTCATGAGGGTCCTTTATGTGAAACTTTAAAACTAGTGGTAAGGTTGTGAATGTTGAAGTTGAAAGAAGTAATGGTATCCTTTATGTAAGGAAATAGTTGACTTAGGGTTGATTGGATAGAACGACATCATATAATCCTTAGGAAAATCATTATGAACTTCTTTTGACCATTGTAAGGTAGCCCTAGTGGACCTCTTCGGTAGGATAAATGTGATTGGGTTATGAACTTGATATGGAACCCCTTTATATGAACCTTTAATGTAAATAACTCTATGAGAACAAAGGCTAGAACCGAGTGAGTATGATAAGGGAAGTGGTTCTACTTAAAAAATAAGACTAGAATACAAAGCATGCCCTTCATATTCCTTAACCATGTGCCTACATGGGATGTGTGTAAATCCTTGAAAATTCAAGACTCATGGAAAGGCCTAACATAGGTGTCATAAAGTGTTAACACTGTAACTAAGTTCATCTTTAACGAATATAGGTCATTGAGAAGGTTTAAGAACGAAAATTTCCGGGAAGTTCGTTTGAAGAGATCTTAGTGTGTCTTAGTCTTTTTAATAGCTTTTAGGAGTCGGAAATGTACGGAAATGGGTTTAAAGGTAGCTAATGGGTGTTTGATTTGTTTCATGATTTGGGATGTCTAGGTACGACTCCCAAAGGATCAACTAAGGCCCCTAGAGTAGAATCCCTGCATTTTGATGCAACACTGACTGGCAGTGTGCATCGACGGGGCGGATCACGGTCCATAAGATGCCCGACTGGGCGTTGAAGTCCATCGTCGTCCCTTATTTACAAAGATTGTGAAGGTCTTGTTTACGTAGCTACTGTTACACTCAACGAAAGGGACGACGGGGCATCGAGGCCACTGCCATCCCATACTTAGAAAAATTGGAGGAAAGCCTCGCCTACAAAGTCTCTGATAGAGACAACAAAAGTGCAGGAAAGAAGGGGGGTATCTGTCGTCCCACCGACGGACCATCGATGAAGTCTCGTCGGTGAGGGGTCGAATTTTACTAATGGATTTTAATTATTTCATTTAAAATAATTAAATGGTTTAGGGGTTATTTAGAGATTTAAGGGAAACTAATTATGTTAATTAATCCCCTCTATAAATACCCTTAACCCTCATTAACCAAAAGCCAACTATCAAAATAACTCCTCTTCCTTCTCTCTTATTTCTCTCTGTACAAGAACCCACCATTGAAGGCTAGCAAGAACTAGGGTTTTGGGGGCTGAAACAGGGTGGATTCTTCATTAAATTTTTGAGAGACATAAGTTATGGTTCCTATTCACCTTTGAGATCCTTTCCTAAAAGTGTTCCTTAAAAATGGATTTCAAAAAGTTGAGTTTTCTTATGGATTTCATTCAATTACCAAATAGAAGTTATGAATTGAGTTGTTAGTTGATTCTTAGGGTTATATTTAGTAGATTTACATGTAATTCAACTTGTTTATGATAATTATTAATGGTTTGGTTAAATTGAAGAACATGATCCTCAATCCCTAACCCTAGGTAGTGATGTTGACCTATGTTGTATGTTGATCATTCAATTGGGTTGGTTGTTGATTAGATTACTATCCTGTAGTGTTACTATGGTTGAATTAAGATGAAATATAGGACTTTCATGCTAGTTCTTGAGATGTAAATTTAGGTTATGAATTGTAATGTGAAATTAGCTTATGTATCTTGTCTTAAGTTGTGATCTAAAGATGAATTGTTCTATAGAGATGCAATTGGCCTTGTAATTCTATTGATTATAATTGTATTATGATGTTACTCCCCAAGTTGGGTTAAGTTATGAGTTGATGGTAATACCTTGATCGAAAACTACAAGAAGGACTTGGTAAGTCCTATCATTATTTCCGATTGTGATTAATTGTTAAGGTATGAATTACATTGAAGTATACCTTATATTAAGATTATAGGGTGGTATAATGTTGAATTGAAATGTCTTGACTACGTTATGAGGTAGTTTAAGGTGTATGTGCTATAAGGATGGTGAAAACTATCTATGTGCGTTAATATGTTATGAAATGCTAAAGTGTTAACCTCTCTTACATGGATTGTTATAAAAGGGCTTACACTCATACAATTCTTATTGTGCTATTGATGATGATGATTATACAAGGGTTAGACCCTATGACCTAATCTAAGTTATGATTACAACATGACTAAAGGATTTCAATAAAAGGCACCTCGCTTAGCATCGATTGAGCTTGTATGTAAGGGGGTGACATCCTCTTATATAAGGAAGGCAGAGTTCCCTACGGTCCTCATGGGGTGGATAGTTTCCTGACTCAAGGTAGGGTGTAGAGTTGATATTTCCATGATTTATTCCCCAAGCTCCATAAACTATGTTGCCACCATAGGATACTAGCTACTGGATCCAGCTAGATAGCTGCATTTATGTTAGGTTCTACCTTGGCCGGTAGACAACCTTCCATCGGTGTAAGGTTTCTTCACTTCCGATTCCACATTAGCTCATGTGTTCTATGTCGGTAAAGGCAAGAGTTCCTTAAAATAAAATGAATAAATGAAGTGTAGACTAATTGATGTGACTTGAGTGGTTTGACTTTAATTTAGGTAGGGTATGGGACTCTACCTATGCCTTGCACTAGTTTGCCTTGTTAGAAGCTTTGAGAAGTTAATGTTATGTATATAAAAAATGATATAATGTAAGTGACTTTCTAGCATACTTTGTTTGTAATTGTACATATGGTCTCATACTTAGTATATGTGGCGTACTTACCCTATTTTCCCAATTTTTCCAAAACATTTCAGATTCCGGTTGTTGAAGTTTATTTGAGGTGATTTGAAGGAAGGCTTGGATATTCTATCATCCTAGTGGTAGGTACTCATTTTCCCTGAGGAAGATACCAATATTCTCTTTGCAAAGTTACAACTTTTGTATTGCCTCCATTTCTTATTTGAGGCAGAATTGTATAAAGCCTATATGTGGCTTTTTTTTTTGATATAGGGCTATCCCCAATGTTATTCTCCTCGTTTAGATGGTTTATGAGATGAGACGGATTTATGACTCTATTTCTCTAATATACAAGTGTATGAGATAAAAGTAGAATTCTATGTAATCTTCTTATAGGAACGAGTCTATGTATACTCGATATTGTTATGATTATATGTATGTAGAGGTATGTAAGACTTTGATTATAAGTAGTTGAAGAGTTTTAAATTCTTCCATATTTTTAATCGATAAATACAATGATGTAACACTAAGAGAGACGATGACGTCGGTTACGTCTGGGGGGGAACCCGGATGTGAAAATGTGTCAAAGTTCTACCAATGGCAAGTAGAACACCCTCATTGGAGTAGGTTAGAACGCCAGATTCCATGCTTTGTTACCATGGTCTATATCACTTATTGCCTATTCTCATCAAATGGGATACTTACTATCGTTAATGAAGTTCGATAAAGTTTAGGTGGTATGGGATGCTTTCTTGACATTACACAATAAGCTTTGTAGGTGTTAGTTAGAGTCCCTAGGTCTTGTCCAAAACCATTACTTTAATGACATTATGTGATGAATGAGTTTTACATTAACTAAAGAATGTAATGACTTAAGATAAGAAAGTATGTTAAATGAATGAGTACTTATCTAGAGTAGTTAAAGGTTGTCTAGTTAAGGTGTGAAGGGGGTATAAGAATGGTCACTTTGTATCTTACCTAGATAAATCTTAAGATTGACTCTATTTATGGAAGATGTATATTATGTGGAAATAATCTAAGCCTTAGGTAATCTTAAGGATTATTCAGGTAATCTTGAAGAGGTCAATTGTGGACATTATCGTCTTGATTTACTTAAGTAAGTCTTTTGATAGCCTTTGGAAGTAGAATATGATATTATCTATGTGTTGATGTATTAATTAAGAATTATCTATCATATGTAGTCTATAGGATCTCTTAAGTGTGTTTGTAAGGGAATGTATGGCAGTCGCTTCACAACTCATTCAAGTGAGGCTTAGAATCACCTTTGGTAGGAGGGTCTCATGCTCATGTGTTTATGTGCATGGTGTGTATAGCATTATGGGTGCTCTTAAGGATCATCTACGTGTGCCTAGAGAGGGTGCATTGGTGTTCTCTCTTTGTCTTACTTAATTAAGTCATAGGATGACTTCCATTGAGGGAATAATTGTTTAAATGATTTCTTATCTGTTAAATGTTATTCTTATGCTAATAGTATGATGTTTAATCAAAATTCATACAAAATATATTATTGCTAAATGTCCCTTTTTCATGGATTTTGCATGGCTTCCATGCTTAGTGCATCTAATGTGCCAACCCCTTCTTTTCCCTTTTTTACTTAAGTGTAGGGAATTGGAAGTCTTTATATGCTATGGAGGATGGATAGGTTTCTAAGGGTTAAAAATGAAGTATTGGTTAGTCATCATCGATTCGAGGACAATATCCAGATGTTTTTTTATGTCTTGTATGGGCTTAGTCCCAAGTGTTGTATACAACATAGATTAGATGGTTCAAGGAGATGTTGTTAAGGTTTAATGTTTTAAATGAAAGATGTTCTATTATGTAATGATTATGGAAGGAGTTCTGCTTTTGTCAAGAAAGTTTTAAATTCTTACTCTTTAAATGTTTATTATGCAATGAATGATACGAGTGGGTTATATGAGACTTCTTGAATTCTCATTGGCTGTGTGGCGACACAAGGATGCTCTCTAACTTCTAGGGTGTATTTGCGGGTCATTACAACTTTACATCCCAAAACGGATATTCAAGCGGAATGCACTATTCAAACCCTTGAAGATATGTTGAGGGATTGTGTCATTAACTTCAAAAGTAATTGGGATGACCACCTACCTTTAATAGAGTTCTCCTAAAACAATAGCTACCATGTGACTATCTCTACGACATTCTTTGAGGCACTTTATGGGAAAAGGTGTATATCTCCGGTTGGGTGGTATAAGGTAGGTGATTTTGCTCTACTTGATCCTGACTTGGTCTATGAATCCCTTGAAAAGGTTCGAGTTATAAGATATAGACTAAAAACAGCTAAAAGTTGGCAAAAATTTTATGCCGACAATAGATAGAGGAACGTTGAATTCAAAGTAAGAGATTTGGTCTATTTGAAAATTTCACCCATGAGAGATGTGATAACGTTTGGAAACAAGGGGAAGCTTAGTCCCCGTTATTTGGGCCCGTATGAAATTGTGAAAAGAGTTGGGAGTGTGTCCTAGGAGTTGAAATTGTCCAATGATTTGGCCATGAATAACCCGGTATTCGATGTTTCAATGTTCAAAGAAGTGTATAGGGGACCCAATTTCCATTTTCCCCTTGAAGGTTTAGGGGTAAAGGAACATCTTTCTTATGAAAAGGTCCCGCTTGAGATTTTTTATCGTCAAGATAAGAAATTAAGGAAGAAAGAGGTTCACTGTAAAAGTTCTGGTACCACCTTGTTGAGGGAAGAACATGGGAGGTCGAGGCCTGCGTGAAGTCCCGCTATTGTTATCTTTTTTTCCATAATCCAAGCAAAGATTGAGTCTAGTAGTTCCCTATATGAGTATTATTAATAATATTTATTTATCATGTCTTTCTAAATATATGTGCATATTATGATAGAAATCCAAGCCTAAGTTGAGTTCTTTTCTTTACATCAAATATGTTTATTATGTTGGCTATCACTTAAGTGTGTTGTGTTATATAAGTACTCATGGAAGATTATAATGAGAATGTTTGGTATCACTTTGATATAGAACCAACGTGTCAAATTTTAATGTTCATATTGAGCTCATATTGAAATGGAGAAGGTAGTGCCTCCTTATGCGATATGAAAAGTTGAACTTTTGTTATGGTATATGTGGATTAAGTTCCTATGTGTTGATGCTATGTTACGTGTTGAATGGAGTTGAGATTTCCTCCTATGAGAAGTGAATGATAATGATATTTTTGGTTGGCTAGCTTCTAGTCTCGAGTCTTATGTTGCTATAAAAAAGTTTAGAGTGTCATTGGGGGGACAAATGTTCCTAAGGGGGGAAGTATTGACACACCCGAAAATCTATGACTTAAACTAGAATCTTATATGTTGATTAATGATGTTTTTAGACCTAAATAAGTATAAATAACTTGGTTGAAATGTATTGGGTCCATAGCATTCAAGAAAAGCCTTAACGTATGAAAACTAGCGAAATTTAACTAGTTTACGTCCCTAGGTTTGGGGAATGTTTCAGAGGGTCATATGAAGTCAAAATTTTTTAAAACAACTTTAAATAGGTTTGACCTAGTATAAAGGGTTCAAACTTTCAGGTCCGAACCCCCAAGGATCGCCCGAGGGGTCCACGAAGGGACACCACAGTAGACCGTGCAAGCTGCCAAGAGGCAGTAGGTTTTGTTCTTGGAGGTAACATGTCCGCGTCATGGAATTCGTTCACCCAAGTTCAAAAATTAATCTCACGTTGCGGGAAGGTTGCGGACTCAACTTTTACGAATATTAATTTTGGAAATCTTGTGGGAACAGCTCCGCGACGCATACTTGTTCCCCGACGACAAATCTGAAAATAAAATTAGAGTTGACTTCATTAAGGGTCACTTTAAGTGAAGGGTATTTTGGGTATTTCATGGGGGCCTATATTTTGAGTTCCCATCAGTTTTTCCTCACAATTACTCACTCAAATAAAAACCTTATAACAAATTCCAAAAGTTGTCCTTCCTCTCTACATTCTCTCTCTATTCATCTCCCATTGAAGAAGCTTGAAGAAGAAGACCAAATCCCTCAAGTTTCTACTAAATTTCATGACTTTATAATCTACAAGGTGTTGTTTGTTTCAATCTTGGGGTCCTTTTCCCCAAGAGGTCCATCCAAAAGATGATTTCGAAATCCTCCAAATCTAGGTTTTTCTTCTACACATGGGTCTTCTTTGAAAAATGAAATTATGAATCAATTCTGATAAATTATGATGAATTAATGTGATTTAAGTATATATTAATGGTTACTTGATGATTTCCTAGGAGAATTCCCTAGACCCATGTATTTTACCCAATTTCATGAAAACCTTGAATTGATATGGTGAATTGTGAGGATTATGAATATGTAGATTGACTACATTGTTGTTAATTATGTAATTGATTCTTCAATTTTCCTTGTTTATGTAATTGGTTATGTATTCTTGGTAATGGAAGTATGAAGGTTCTTGGAAGGGCAATGAGGTATGTTGATTGGTTCTCCTTGGATTCAATTATGAAGTATGAGTTACTTAGATAGTGATGCTCTTATGTCTAATGTGTGGGATTGATGTTGATGCTAAATATTCCTCATGCTTAACCCTAGACTATATAGTAGATTATGAATTATGCAAGTATGTTATGCTATGATTATTATATGATTGAAAGTAGTTTGTCATTATTATAATAATGTGTTAATTGAAAAGTCTACTCTCACTTATGATGTGGTGTCCAAAGTGAAATGATTGTTCTCAATTTTGATGACGTATGAGCCTTATATGATAAGAAGTTTACATAGGAGTCTAGAAGAGACTAATGTGAACTTTTATGATTCTATAATATGATTACTAATGGGGATAATTGCTTTGAACTAAAAGGGTATGTAAATGAGATGGAGGTCTCATTTTAGTAAGTTCAGCCTCCCACATGGGTTTCCTCACGTTAGTAAGTCTGGATTCCCTAATTATGTGTTGTCTCATTAGATGGAAACTTCCACGTTAGGAAGTCAAGGTTTCAATAAAAAATCTTCTCGACCCTTAACTATGTTCCCACATAGGACTCTAGCTATGTGGATCCACGTAGATAGATATGTACGAATTACACCTTAGGCAAGTGTTAACACTCTATTTTTTGTGTTGGAGTAAAACACTGGATTCCCTATAGATCACATGGTATCATTTCAGTTATTGCACTTTTTCCCAAAAATTAAAGTAAATGAACAAGTTTAGTATGTGAACTCTTAGTAGGGTAGTCCTGAAGGCTACTACACAGGGTAAGGGAGGGTATGAGACTTCTCTCACTCATCACACATGTGGTATCCTATGGGATTATTCTTAAAGTGTTCTTTTATGACTATGACTATGATTATGTTGATAAGCTATGAGTAGTATTCATCTATTAATCATATTATTATGAATTAGAGAATATGTTTTAAGTATGAACTGGGTTTCTTATTGTGATATTTAGCCTTGGATAGGATTATGGGGTTCTATCTTTGGCATTGCACAAGTATTTCTTGGTGATCTAGGCGTTGGGTTACTCTTATGTTGAATTGACTTATTATGCTTTTTATGTATTTATGTTGAGTTATATTGATAAAAAGTATGTTTTTAACTAAATTGTCCTTTTTTCATGCATTGATGATTTTCTGCATAGGATCCATACATAGTACATGAGGTTTGTACTAACCCATATTTTCTCTCTTTTTCCAAAGCATTTTTGGTTCACGCTATTAAGAAGATATATGGTCACTGAAGAAGAAGACTTTGCTCTTTCCTAAGTCAATTGGTAAGCCCTCATTAGTTCTGAGCATAGAGCCACTCATCAAGCCTTATTGGTTTTGTCTATGTTTTAAGACACTTATTCTATTCTCATATTGAGACTTTCATTGTACCCTATATGGAATATTATAATAGACTAAGGGTTATGCTTAAAGTATTGTGATTCATACCCTTGTAGATGGTTTATATGTGAGATAAGACTTGAGACTTCTTTATGATTTGTTTTGCTAAAGAGAAGTCTATGTAAACATTGTATGTGAGGAATCTATATAAACAACATATGTAAAGTTTTTAAATTTTCCAAAATTTTGACCTATGATATGTTATGACGAATACTAAGAGGCTTGTCTTAGTCCTTTTCAACGATGACAACGTCGGTTACACTTAAGGGGTACTTTATGTCATTACACATGCGACATGAACCAAGGCCTACATAAAGGAACGTGGAATTGCGCATCTGGCATGCAACATCGGCCAGTTGAATGCAGCATCAACTAAGGCCCACACACATCATCTGTGTTGTGTGCAAATCAGATAGGTGACTTAAGTCGTGGTCCAAGCATATAGGCTAGGAAATATCAATTATGTCCATCGCACATAAACGAACGACAGGACAGAACAGCCCAGGCCTGCATGCATAACTCATGGTGTGTGCACATCGACTCGGCGACATCGATCGTTGCCTGGGCGCATCAGCCAAGCCCAATGGCAGACATCATCTTCTAACTCCTGCATGCATCAGCTATGGTGTGTGCGCATCAACTGGGCGATGTTGTTCTGTTCCTGCACACAACGGTCAGCCGATGTGGGATGTGGCCTTTGCGCATTGGACTTGGCCTGCACTCAATAGTCAACGAACGTCGAATGTAGCTTACTCAAATAATCTTTGGCGTTCACACAAAGCTCAATAAGTGTAAGACATGGGCTGCACCTATCGTCCGTTGCCTTCTCCCATCTGTCATCCAACATCGAATATGGCCATCTAGTGTCCTTCGTAACCTGCAGACATCGGCCTGCCGAAATCAAACGTGGATTGCCAACATCGTTTATATACTTCACATATTGGTCTGCTGACATCAGATGTGGCTTGCCAATATCTTTTGTATCATGCACACATCGGTCTGCAGATGTTGGCTAACGACATGTAACATCAGCCAAGGCCTGCATGCATGGACATGTAATGAGCTTATCTGGAAAGTTACATCGCCCAATAACATGCGACATAAACTAAAGCCTACATGAACGGACGTGGAATGTGCCAATCTGGCATGCGACATCGGCCAGCTGAATGCAGTATCAGCCAAGCCCTGCACACATCAGCCCTTGTGAGTGCACATCGCCTAGGTGACATTAATCGTGGTCTAAGCACATCAGCCAGGATACATCGGTTGTGGCCAACGCACTTCCATGAATGTCAAGTAGTGTCACATCCCGGTTTACCCCCAAGACATGATCGGCATCGTTATCCTCTTTAAGGACTATGACTAGCCTCTTAGTCTACTGTCATTACATTCATAGGTTGAAATTGCGGAAAAATTTAAAATTTTTTGTTACATCTACTTGGAGGTTAATATAGACCTCTACATACACATAATATAGTCGTATAGAGTTTACATAGACCCTTCATATAGGAAGGTTACATATCCTTCTACTTTTATTGTGCATTTTTATATAGAAAATATAATAGTCATAAAAGTTGTGTCATGTCATAACCATCTATTGGAAGTATATCAAAATTTGGGCATACCCCTTACATCAATCCAACAGAAACACATATAGGTCATAGAAAAGTATAGACCTTAATTGAAAATTAAAGAAATGAAAGAGTCTTAAGCTTAACAGGTACGAAATGCTAGATAGTGGCATTGTCCATAGTAGTTGAGGACCTATCCTACTTGGATGAAATGAAGAATCCAAGTCTTCGTCAATGTCACCTCCCAAACTCTTATACGACAAGAACCTAAATTGTTGGGGGAAAGGAAAGAAAATAGGATTAGAACTCCACTTGTAATAAGTATGAGACCATAGGCACACATAAAAACAAAACATTATAAAGATGGGATTTTAGTCAAAACATGCCATTTTACAAGTTAAAAGTCTTATGCATAACTAAGCAAGTTATACCAATCAATCGAACATGCTTGCTAACTCAAACAAGTAATATATATTCCAACATACTTTAACCCATGATTTAATACTACCTTACCATCAATAAATGACATCACAATTATGGTTAAGAGTTAATCTCATCATATTAAGCAATACAACTACTCATGGTTCCTTATTAAGTCAACAAGTGCAATGACCAAGAAAATCCCCATAACCTTACTCAATCATGTAGCCTCAAAAAGAAAACCCCAATATCTCACTTCACATAATATAGCATTTATATATACATCTCATCTTATATTAACCATATAACCTAATGCAAACTCATAAATGATCTATCCAACATATAGTATCAACAATATGCAAATTCATCATGTGCATATCATACATCATTATAACATAAATAATAATATATATATATATATATTTATGTATGTTATAATGATGTATGATATGCACATGATGAATTTGCATATTGTTGATACTATATGTTGGATAGATCATTTATGAGTTTGCATTAGGTTATATGGTTAATATAAGATGAGATGTATATATAAATGCTATATTATGTGAAGTGAGATAATGGGGTTTTCTTTTTGAGGCTACATGATTGAGTAAGGTTATGGGGATTTATATATATATATATATATAAGAACACCCTCTTAAGACTCCCATCAAGCAAACTAGTGTAATTCTTATGTAGAGTCCCATACCCCTACCTAGACTAAGCTAGACCCCTTCGGTTATCTTAGTTAGAGCTCAATCCTTTAATTCAATTTACCTTTTGGGAACATCTTGCTCTAACCGACAAATACCACACAAGCTAGTAAGGAGTCAGGTGTCATAAGACCTACACTGAAAGAAGGTGGACTACTTGTCAAGGTTGTAGCAAAACATGAAACATAGCAACTACGTGGATCCACTAGCTAGTATTCCTGTGGGGGCAACATAGTTCAAGAACTAGAGAATATAGTTGGGACCCTCTTTATGCACCAGGCATTATAGTATCTAATCTCAACTGTAATTTAGTGCTCCTACCTTGCCTATGTGGGGAGGGACACTCTTCAATCTAGTTCACTCGGTGCTAAGCTAGAGTCCCTTTCTGAAATGTCTTTAAGCCTTTAATTATCAATCATAGCTTATTTTAGGTCATAAGGTCTACCTCTTTTATAATCATCATCATCAATAGCTCAATGAAAGTTGTATGAGTATAAGTCCTTTCATCACAATTTATATAAATGGGGTTAACACGTTACAAAGCAATTCATAAAAAGGCACATTGTATACATCACCACCCTTATAACCTTTACTGCTTAACAACCTCACAACCATAATCAAGACATCACAATTCAACATCATATCACCCTATCAATCCTAATATAAGGCATACTCCAATATAGTATCATAACTTAACCACATTAATCACAATTGGAAGTAAATATAGAGATTCGAAGACTTACCAAGTCTTCCTTAAAGTTCATTATAAAGTCCTTACCATAAACACTCAATTCAATCCAAATTAGATATTTAACATCTTAATTGAATATTCAAAATGATAACAAGACGAGAATGAACACTATAGCACAATTCAACACTAGATCATAACTTAAAATAAGATGACTAGGTTAACAAACCTTCTAACCTAAATCATCTTCTCAAGACTAGCATGAAAGACTAAAATTCACTCCAATTGGTTAGTAATTACAGTTTCTACATCATTTAATAGTTAAATAACCCATAAACAAAAGAATTGAATCAATCACATTCCAATTTACATCAAGATCAAACTTAGGGTTAAGGTTTAAAGATCACATTCTTCGATTTGAATAAAGTATCACAATTAGTCATAATCAAGTTCATTTAAATATTAATATATACATTATATACTAAAGAAACCATAAAAAACTCAATTCAAAACATCAATTTCGTAATTGGATGAAATCAACAAGAAAACTCCACTTTTGAAATACATTTTGAAGAAACCCTTTAAGGAAAGAGTCTCGAAAGTGAATTAGATATCATGCATTAATGTTTGATGAAGAATTGATGGTGAATTCGTCCCTTTCAAGACCCCAAACCCATACCCTTGCTAGTCTTCAATTGTGAGTTCAAGTAGATAGAGAAAGAATAGAAAAGGAGGAGAGTTTGTATTTGAGAGTTGTAATTACGTTTATTGGGGTTGCACACTTTATATGGGAGTTAAGTTAGTTAATTAGAATTCCCATTATCCCTAGATAACCCCTAAACCACAAAATTAATGAAATAACATAACATTAAAACGTGGAGCACTCAAGACCCTCATAGACGGAACCCCGTAAACGGGCCGTCTGTGAGTCGACGGACTGCCCTCCCTTCATCCTGCACTCCATAGGTGAGTTTAGAGACTGTGCAGGCGGGGGGATTACTTAATTTGTCTATGTGTTTGAAAACGGTTGCACCAACACCCCGAAGTCCACACACGAACCGTTGCTAGGCCTCGGCGATGCACATTACTCTGCCAGTGTTTTCTCAAACTGTAGGGGTCCTCCTAAAAGCCCTTAGTTGTTCCTTAAGGAGTCGTATCAGGACATTTCGACAATAAAACAACTTAAACACGTATTACCTGACCTTTCACCACTTTTCATAAATTTATGACTCCTAAAATTTAGTAAAATAGGTTAAGGCACGCTAGTACCTCTTTGAACCAACTTTTGGACGTCATGGATTTTTTGGTTTTTAAACTTCCTAAATGACCTTTATTCATTGAAATATACTTAAGAACAGTACTCATAAATCATGAAACCTATGTTAGGATTTACGACACGTCTTGGATATTTCAAAGTGTTACATTAGTCCCCCCGCCCCCCTTAGGAACATTCGCCCCCAAATAACACTAAAGTTCTTTTGAAGGAAGGAATAGACTCAAGACTAGCATACCAACCAATCAACATTATCTAATAAACATAAATAATATCATTTCAACAAGGCAATTCTAAAATTCAAATTACCACACATATAAGGCTCAAAACATTTCATCAAGAGGTATTCCCTTCTCACAACACACATGAGTGATATACCGTGGTTTTGACGGTATAATTAATACTTTTTCCTTAAGTTTAGTGTGTCCATAAGCCTTCTTTGTTCTAATTTTTTTATATAAGTTTCTCTTTGTTTTGAAGGAAATCTGTCCAAAGCTGAATGCAGAGATTTTGAGCGAAGAAATGCAGAAGAGACCACCTACGGAGCTTATGACGGTCCGTCGTGCTTGTGACGGTCCGTAGGTTGCAGCGTAGTGAAGCTGCTGAAGGAAGATTGGGAAGTCTGGCCAATTGTGGGGTTACGAAGCTTGTGACTGTCCATCGTGTCTATGACGGTCCGTCCTGCAGGTTCGTCATGAAGTTCAGAGAAGTGATCCCAGTACCCATATTCCAAGAGTTGAAGTGTTTTGAAACGAAGTCCCTCGACGGACCGTTGTGCCTATGACGGTCCGTCATACTTGCCATCGAGGGTCATGAAGAAGAGCAGTAGAAGAAATTACACGAGTATGGGACAACAGAGTCCATGACGGTCCATCGTGACCACGACTATTCGTCGCGAGGTCTGTCGACCCAGCCACGTTTTGGTAGATATCCAGCAAACAGAATCCTTGTTTAATTAGGTTTTTTTTTCTATAAATAGTTTGAAAAACCTCATTTTTGAGGTTAGACACCGGATAGTTAGACTCTTAGATTGTTAGACTCTATATTGTTAGACATCATATTATTAGACTTTGTGTATTAGTGTTAAATTTGGAGATTCTTGCAAATGATTTTTGGTAATTAATCAATCAAACTTTTGGATTTTACTCATTCTCATTGAAGTAAGTACATGAACTCTTATTTAATATATTTGAATATTGTGTATGGCCATGAGTAACTAAACTCCATAACTAGGGTTGTGGGAACCATAGGCAAATAATGAGATAAACCCTAACTAAAATTACAATTCTAGAATAGTGTCTTGCATGTGCTAATATTCTTTCGCTTAGAAGTCTTTTTAATGGATGGCCAATGTTAGAACTCGCCTTAATGCTACTTGCCTGACCAAGGAGGTAGGTAATAGGAAAAGAATTATTAACATAGATTTAGTGTATACTATCTATTAGGCTAGTATTGATTGGTACGAGGTAATAACTTAGTCAAATATCGAATACAATGCTTAATATGAGATAAGTATAAGGGTTAGGATATCAACACACGTATCCGGACCAAGGTGCGGAGTGAAATTTTCTAGATGCCGGACCAAGGATATAGAAATACATAACTTATCACTTTGAATGCAAGATACTAGGAAAGAATTGTTATAGTTAGAATTATCAAGTTATGAACCTCTGGTGAACACGTAAACCCTAGTAAATTTCATTAATTGATTAAAATCCAACTGTCAAAGATGTTAAGTGTCTGTTTCAAGTTCGTTATTTATTTTCACTCATTTAGAAATAGAAACCCCCCTTTTTATGTTTTTACTTTCCAAGGAAGTCATTGACCAAACAATAGTAATAACAGGTTGAAGTTAAGTCTAGACTATTTTCCTCATGGGAACGATCCCAACCTCACTAGTTGGGTAATTTACTTGACACGACCGCTTTACTTCTTATTCGAGTAGTAAGTTTGAGTGTATCAAATTTTGGCGCCGCTGCCGGGGATTATAGCTTTTAGATTAACTTGAACTTATTACTATAGTTTAGTTGATATTTTCTTGATTTTACTTGGTTTTATTGTTTTTAATTTTTTTTAGAACTATCCTCCTTGTATGCCAAACACACAGAAAGGAAGAGAACTCTTGTTTCCCTACGATCACGAGCTAGAGCGTACATCGCGCAACATGAATCGAATCATGGGAATAAATGATGATGATCCGAACCAGAACATCCCTGCTCCGGTTGATGTTCATGGTCAGATGTTACCTGATGCTCCGGGTGAACACCAACAGAAGGGAAAAAAAACCGCTCCATGGCCCCAAGCACACTACAGAGTGTATGATAACATAGATGACTTGGATGGGACACTTGTCTTGCCCCCTCTACCCACAGGCCACACCTTTGTGGTAACTAGTAGCCTGATGCAAATGCTCACTGCCAGAGGTTTGTTTTCAAGGCTACCTTCTAAGGATCTACATGCCCATATAGCTAAGGTAAGGGCAGTGTGTAAAAGTTGTGTAGGGAGGCCTGATTTGGATATAGATGTAATAGGGCTCAGAGTGTTTCCTCTCTCACTGACGGGAGAGGCTGCTATATGGTTCACTGAGCTCCCATACAACTCAATCTTCACTTGGAACCAATTAAGGGATGTTTTCATAGCACGCTACTATCTGGTCTCCAAGAAACTAAACAACAAAGACAGAGTGAACAACTTTGTGGAACTACCAGGAGAGTCAGTTAGTAGTTCTTGGGATAGATTCACCTCATTCTTGAGAAGTGTTTCAAATCACCGTATAGATGATGAGTCACTGAAGGTATACTTCTATCGGGGACAAGATGATAACAACAAAGAGGTGTTGGACACAATAGCAGGTGGATATTATGGAGAATGCCCTTATGCTGAGATTGCTGAAAAATTAGAAAAAAATCTCCCGGAATAACAAAGCTTGGAGTACTAGGAAGTCTGATACATGGAGAAACACCTTCGTAATGCAGTCCACTCACAACCCAGCCACAGATGAGATTCGGGAAGAAATGGCTCAGATGAAAACCGAGCTTGGGTTGGTACTAAAACATGTCACTGGGGTGCAGAAAAGATAAATGCAGTCAACTACTTGTCGAAACCACCGCCACAAAACGATGAGTGTTATTATGAGGAGGATTCCTATGTAGTAAATGAACAGATGGGAGATTTCCGACCAAGTGCCCAAGGCTCTAATCAGGAGAATTGGCGCCAAGGTCAAGGGAACCAAGGTCGGAACTATGGTAAATACAATCGTGAGGGTCATTATGTCCGAGATGGAAACTACAATCGCGACAAAAACTTCAACAAGGGTTACTATGGTAATAGAAACGACAAGAATGGACCTTATGTTCCTTCTCAAAATCGTGAAGTTACACCTAGGGATGGTGGAGGTAGTATATCGCGAGTTGAGGATATGTTGCATAGAATGATCAGGAGGTTCGATGCTAGTGATGAGCACAATAAAGAGTTGAGGAATGATTTACCGGGCACTGGGCAAAAAGTTGATACACATGCAATATCGATTAAGCAACTTGAGTAACAATTGGACCAATTATCTGCAACTATGAACACACGGCAACCGACCACTCTTCCTAGCAACACTGTACAAAATCTAAAAAATGATGGACATTGGATGGCAATTACTACTCGCGGTGTCAAGCAAACCATTGACCCACCTATGCCATCTAATGAGAAAAAGGTGACAAAAGATACTGATAAAGTGGTAGATGTTGATGCTGAATTAGAGGATAACACTGCAAAAGATGCTGAAGTGCCTAAGAAGGTAACCCCTATGCCTATGCCACCCCCCCCCCCATTTCCTCAAAGATTATTGAAAAAGACCGAGGATGGAAAATATTGGCGTTTTATAACAATGTTGAAGCAACTTTCTATCAATGTCCCTTTGGTAGAAGATTTAAAACAAATGCCCGATTTTAACAAGTTTATGAAAGATATGGTCACAAAGAAAAGATCGGTCAATTTTGAGGATGACGATAGAATGCAGAATTGTAGTGCTATTGCTACAAGATCTCTGGTCCAAAAGAAAGAATATCCGGGTGCGTTCACTATTCCTTGTATAATCGGGCTATTACATTTTGTGAAAAGATTATGTGATTTGGGGGCAAGCATAAATCTCATGCCCCTCTCGATTTACAAGAAGTTAGGTTAGAGTGACCCAAAGCCCACTGCGATGCGGCTGCTGATGGCTGATCGAACAGTAAAACAACCTATAGGGATACTCCACGATGTGCTAGTAAAAGTGGAGTCATTCATATTTCCAGCAGATTTTTTTATTCTTGATTGCGAAGTCGATTTTGAAGTGACCATTATTCTTGGGAGGCCATTCCTTGCTACAAGAAGAGCCTTAGTAGACATGGAAAAGGGGCAGATGAAATTTTGGTTGAACAATGAGGAAGTGACCTTTAATATTTGTAGGTCCATGAGGTAGAGTGGTCGGCTCCAATCGGCATCTGCTATATCCTACAACATGGGTGAGACATCTGAGACACAAATAGAAGAACGTCTAGGTGTAGAAGCATTAGCGGCTGTGATAATGAACTTTGATAGCGATTGCATTGAAGAATATGAGTCATTAGTCGAGGCTCTTGACCTAGGTGATGTTCGATTTAAATCGAAGAAATTTGAGCTTGATATGAAGAATCGTGAGTCCGCACCCGCAAAACCATCTATATAAGAGGCTCCAAAATTAGATCTAAAAGCTCTCCCACCTCATCTCAGGTATAAATTCCTAGGAAATGGTGACACTTTGTCGGTAATCATTGCATCAGACCTGGATGAACAACAAGTTCAGAGTTTGGTGAAGGTACTAAAAAGGTTCAAAAGAGCTATTGGGTGGACTATTGCGGACATTATTGGGATCCCTCCTGGTATTTCCTCTAATAAAATGCAGCTCATGACTGATCATAAGTCGAGTATTGAGAACCAGATACGCTTATATCCTCCTATGCAAGAGGTCGTAAAGAAGGAAATCATTAAGTGGTTGGATGTCAGAGTAATCTACCCAATCGCCGATAGTAGTTGGGTATGCCCGGTTCAGTGTGTACCTAAGAAAGGGGGAATGACTGTGGTCCCCAACGAAAAAATGAACTTTTTCCAATGAGACCGATTACTGGATGGAGGGTGTGTATGTATTACCCTAAAATAAACTCATGGACTGAAAAATACCATTTTCCTATGCCCTTCATGGATCAGATGTTAGATAGACATGCTGGAAAAGGGTGGTACTGTTTTCTTGATGGATATTCGGGGAATAATCAGATTTCTATTGCACTAGCAGATCAAGAGAAAAAAACTTTCACTTGTCCATATGGGACCTTTGCGTTCAGAAGAATGTTGTTTGGGTTGTTCAATGCACCCATAACATTTCAGAGATGTATGATGTCGACATTTTCTGACATGGTGGAGGAGACTATAGAAGTTTTTATGGATGATTTTTCTATGGTTGGTGATTCATTCGAGCGGTGTTTGACCAATTTATCTGAGGTCCTTAAGAGATGTGAAGACTGCAATTTAGTACTAAACTTGGAAAAGTGTGATTTCATGGTGAAAGAGGGTATTGTTTTGGGTCATCGCATTTCAGAAAAGGGCATAGAGGTTGATCGATCTAAAGTCGAGGTAATAGAGAGACTTCCCCCACCGATCTCTATGAAAGGTGTGAGAAGCTTTCTTGGGCATGCAAATTTTTTCCAGAGATTCATCAAAGACATTTCAAAGATTGCACACCTATTGTGCAAAGTGCTGAAGAAAGATTGTAAATTTTGTTTTGATGAATCCTGTCTTAAAGCATTCGGTGAGCTAAAAGAAATTTTTTTGTCTGGGCCTATCATTATTTCTCCAGATTGGAACACCCCATTTGAGGTGATGTGCGATACTAATGGGATGTCTCTTGGTGTAGTATTGGGACAGAGAAAAAACAAAATCCTTCACCCCATTCACTATGCTAGTAAAGCCCTAAATGAAGCTCAAAAGAACACCAAAGTGACTGAGCAAGAACTCCTTGCAGTAGTTTTTTCTTTTGAGAAATTTCGCTCCAAATTTCTAGGTACTAGAGTTATATGCATACATACCACTAAGGATTGAGATATTTGATGGGTAAGAAGGATGCGAAACCGAGGCTGATTTGTTGGGTATTTATGCTACAAGAATTTGACTTTGAAGTGAGGGATAGAAAAGGAATTGAAAATCAAGTTGCTGATCACTTGTCTCGTCTAGAGGATGAAGCTATGAGAGATTTAGGGGATAACACTGACATTGATGATACTTTCCCCGATGAAGATGTATTGTCTTCTTCACAAGACTTGATCCCATGGTTCGCAGATTTTGCGAACTATCTGGCTAGTGATATTGTTCCACCAGACTTTTCCTTTCATCAAAGAAAAAAGTTCATGTACGATGTGAAGAAGTTCTTTTGGGATGAACCATACTTGCATAGGAGTTGTGCCGATGGGCTTATTCGGCGTTGTGTGCCAGAATGTGAGATGTTGAGTGTGTTGGAGGCATGCCATTCCTCACCCGTTGGTGGACATAAAAATGGTATCCGAACCGCTCATAAGATATTACAATGTGGTTACTATTGTCCAACTCTTCATCAAGATGCTCACGGGTTTTCTAAAGCATGTGACAGATGCCAACGAGATGGCGGTATTTCAAGAAAGCAAGAGCTCCCTCTAAACCCCATCCTTGTGATTGAGTTATTTGATGTTTTGGGTATTGACTTTATGGGCCCTTTCGTGAGTTATCATGGAATGAAGTACATTCTAGTAGCAATTAAATGTGTCTAAATGGGTCGAAGCCATAGCCCTCGCAAACAATGAAGGGAAGAGTGTCACTGCATTCTTGAAAAAGAATATATTCTCTCGTTTTGGCACCCCAAGGGACATTATTAGTGATGGGGGCTCCGACTTCTGCAATAGATTGTTCAAGGGGTTATTAGAGAAATACGGGGTTTGCCATAATGTGGCCACTCCCTACAACCCTCAAACTAGTGGGCAAGTTGAAGTGTCGAATCAGAAGATCGAACAGATATTGTCCAAAACAGTTAACGTTAGTAGAACGGATTGGTCAAGGAGGCTTGATGATGCTCTTTGGGCCTACCGGACAGCATATAATACTCCCATAGGTATGTCTCCATACAAACTTGTATATGGGAAAGCTTGTCATCTTCCGGTTGAGTTAGAGCATAAAGCCATGTGGGCTATGAAGAAGTTAAAAATGGATTAAAGCTATGCTGCAGAGCAACGCTTAAATGGGTTGAATGAACTCGATGAATTTCGCCTGAAAGCCTATGAAAGCTCAGCATTATACAAAGAAAAGATAAAGAAGTACCATGACAACAAAATTGAAAAACGAGAGTTTATGGTTGGGGATTTGGTGCTTTTATTCAATTCCAGGTTGCGCTTGTTTCCGGGCAAGCTCAAGTCCAAATGGACTGGTCCTTACTTTGTTACCCAACTATTCCCTCATGGAGCAGTTGAGTTGGAAACTAAGGAGGGTGTGCGGTTCAAGGTGAATAGACAACGCATAAAAATCTATCTCGGGCATGCTGAATTGGCGAATAAAGTGATCGAGGCATACCATCTTGATGAAGCCTGAGTAATCAAGGGTCGCCAAATGTGCTGTGACATTAAATCAGGCGCTTGTTGGGAGGCAACCCAATACATATAGTATTTTTAGTAATGATAGCTTTTTTAATAATGGGTTTTAAATTTGCAGGCACATCACCATGAAATTCTGCAGAAAAATTACTCTGCAGCAGTCACTGACGGATACATCGACGGACCGTTGTGCCTGCGACGGACCATCGTATGCCTCCGTCGTACCAGGTAATTTTTTTTGTTAGTTTATAACTAGGGCACAAACGATGGAACCAACGACGGGTTGTCACAATTGCGATGGACCATCATCGGGGAATCGTCGCGTGATTGATGAGGCATACCCGACCCGACCCGGATGGAGTTTAATATAAACTTCCACCATTTAAACTCCCCAACACCCTCATTTCACCCCCATAACCTCATTATTTCACCCATTACTCTTTCATTCTCAACTTCCACAATCTAATCCTCTAACAACCACCGATCATTGCCCCCCACAATTCTCCAAAGCCCTAAAAGTGTTAATGTACTAGTCGGAGCTGCTGATGTGGGTGTCTGCCTGGCCACCGAGTACTTGTCTATTTGTTTTTCTCCATTTCTAAGATATGTGTCTCTAATTTCTACTCATCTATCTTTCATTTTTGTTTATTAGTTACTATTAGCTTAGTTATTCGTCGTATGTTGTTCTTTATATGATTATGTCTAACCTAGGTTCAAAATGTTCGAAATTGCCATGTTGACAACCCTAGACATAGGTGCTTTTGCATTGCTAGTTTCCTAGGTAGTTGGGATAGACAAATGTAGGTCAGAAATACTACAAGTTTGATGTGGGTTCATCGGGGATGCATGGGGTACCCCCAGTTCTGTCACTGTTATACACAACGAGACCCCGATTACGGACCGTCGCACCCACAACAGACCGTCGTAGGGTCCGTTCCAAAAGCCCTATCACCCTGTCCCAACGGACACATGTGACGGACCGTCGTGCACAACCGTTTCGGTTGTCAGAGACCCTGTTTCTAAGGGTCTCTCAGTTTTTTCCTAAGTGTTCCCTAACGGACACATGCCGTTCTGGTTGTCAGAGACCCTTTTTTTAAGGGTCTTTCATTTTATCCCAAGTGTTTCCCAACTGACATATGTGACGGACCGTTGTCTTCACGACGGCCCGTCCTGCACAACCGTTCTGGTTGTCAGAGACCCTGTTTCTACGGATCTCTCACTTTTTCCAAGTGTCCTTCAATGGACACATATGACGGACCGTCATACCCACGACGGTCCGTTCTGCACGACCGTCATGACGGTCAGAGACCCCTCTGCTAAGGGTCTCCATATTTTTTTAAGTGTCCTACGACGGACCGTCGTACCTGTGACGGTCCGTCCTGCACATACCGTCATGCTAGTCAGAGACTCTCCTTCAGGGTTCTCTATATATACGTAGTCTATGTAAAACGCGACAGACCTCATGACGGTCCGTCATAGTCACGACGAGCCGTCACTAGGCCCGTTGTGTGTCACTGTTTCTATAGCAATGACATACTAGTTTCAATGTTTTATTTTGTACAGTTTTGCTTTTCTTTTTTGCCACTACTCGTACTAATATTGATCCTTTACAGGTACTATATACTATGGCACCCAAGCAAGACCGAATCTACGCACGCGGGCGATCAAAGTCTGTCGCCCCGTCTGCCCGCATGGTCATCGGCTCTGATGATTAGTGTGACCCTGAGTATGTGCCCCCAGGCACTTCCACACCTTCTAGTGCTGCACGTGCTCCCAGAGCCACACCCAAAAAGGTGGCGTTCGGCATAGTCACTGCCTCTCAGTCTGATGAGGAGCGCACACTGACCGGCACACCCTCTGGGTCAGCCACAAATGAAGAAGGAGCGTTTGGCTGCTTAGGAGTATCGTGGTTAGAGGAAGCCTCCGGATCTGCTGAGGTTCCCGCACCCGCCACCGCTGCAGCATCGACCTCGTCTGAGGAGGCTGACAGTTCGGATTCCACCTCAGGCTCACCATCTCAGGCCCCCACCCCAGCCATTGACCAGCCCAACCGGTGGTGTGTCGATGGGAAATTTAAAGTCTACTCCGACGCCAGGTTCTTGACTGATAAAGGAGTGATGACTCGAACACTCATCTTGGAGCGGCGGGTCCTTACAGGGAGTCTCCCGACGATTCCTGAGATCCACCGTCTATTCAAAAGGCATCACTTGGAGTGGACAGCACGTCCGTTGGGACGTTACAGTGAAGAAATGGTCCGAGAGTTCTACGCATCCTACGTAGCGACTCTCCGATCACAGATAGATAGGCGAGCTGCCCCCGCTAAACAGCCCCCACTGGAGCAGGTCCGAGTACGGGGCGTACAGGTTGACATTTCACTGCCTGCCATCCGCCAGTTTCTATACGGCGAGGGTGTTGATGCTAGTTGGACCCCTCTCACTGCCGAGATTGACTACCGCTGGCAGATAGTTAAAGATGGCCAATTCCTAGGCGAGCCATCACTGAGAGAGACCACCAAGCGGTGGATGGCACTGCACCTGTCAGTAGATGGAGAGGGTGCCGATTGGGTTAATGAGCCGAAGTGGGCCATCAAGAAGGCCTACCTAACTTTCACGGCGAAGTTCTTGTGGCTGCTTGTCCGTCACTGCCTTTCCCCCACAGCTGCAGATAATACGTTACCTAGGATCGAGCAGTGTTGATGGCGGCGATGATAGCCAGGTTCGAGGTGGACTTCGCATGGCTTCTACAGGCAGTCACGCACGAGAAAGCATTCAAGGTCACTACTACCTACCCTTTCTCGTGCATCTTTGCTCTCTGAAGGTCCACAGGTGTGCCCATATGGCACGTAGATAAGCTTAAGACCCCGCAGGGCACTGTTGACGTCGGCCTCATCAGAGACGAGGCCAATGAGTTGGCTCCACGCAGAGGGCCCCGTCCAAAGCTACCCCCACTTGCTGATATGGTAGACCAGGCCCGCATGGCTACATAGGCAGCGTCCACTGACACTACCCTGGTCGAGTCTATCCCGGGTAGTAGCACAGCCCCGAGCTCCTCTCGCACAACCCCTGTACTTTAACAGGTCCCGCTTGCTAGGGTCCAAAACCTAGAGGCGCAAATGGCCACACTTTTGCATCATATCCAGCCGTGGATGCATATGTCTATTACTGAGTCAGAAGAGCGCCTAGAGAGGAAAATGGTCCAGTTTACAGAGCGGAAGATCGCTGAGGTTAACCAGCGCTTGGACGCCTTTGAGTTGAGGGTTCTAGCCCGACCAGCCCCTCCGGTGGATGTGTCGATTCTTCAGGCTGCAGTCGACAGTCTTCGTGCAGACATCGACACGATCATAGAGGCTAGGGTGCCGAAGTCTGAGGCCCCTTCTTTCGATCCTGCTGTGGACACAGTGTTGGCGGCCCTTTTTGCTATTTCAGAAGTTTCACCACCTCCCCCTCGAGAAAGTTCCAAGAGGCGTAGGGGTCGAGCAGAGGACGAGGCGCGAGCACAGAAGAAGGAGTGCTGATAGATGGACGTTGCGAGGAGAGCCTCACTTGCTGAGGAGGAGGCGCACCAAATGAGAGCATCAGAGTTAGCGGCTGCGGCGTCTAGCTCCCGCACTGTGGAGATAGCAGGAGGCACTACCTATGGTGCAGTTGTTGCTGAGGACACCACTGAGGGTCTCCAGATTGCAGAGGACGTGGGTTCCAGGAAACCGTACCCACCATCTTGTTGATCGACGGCGCTTTGCGCCACAGGTTTGCTTCACCTACCACTCTATATTTAGATTTTTATGCATTGGGGACAATTGCATGTTTTTTTGAGGGGGTGGGGTAAATGAAAAGTGAGCATTAGGGTTAAGTCTGAGTAGCCCAACTCACTATCCTCTTTTGGGGTATTCTTGTCTGTGTTCTTTTTCCCCAAAAGACTGATTACTTTTTCTGTTGAACCGGCATATTTATATCTTTTGTACATAGTTTAATTCCAAAGCATGATGGCTAAAATGATATCCTGATAAACTGGAAAATGATGCATGACTAGGCATACTAACTTATAATTTTGTGGCTCTAAGCATGACATAGAGTTACACCAGTGCATTACCCTAAGTCTTAAATTCGAACTAGGTGTCTGATAATCTGGTATAGTGATGAGATGTCAAGTGAGTGTGAGGAAAATTCGAATAAGTCCACTATTGGTACTGAGCTAGAACTTGGCTGATTAGTCCAACTAAAAGTAAGTTGTAATAGACAATTAGGAAAGTATCATAGGCCCTTATTCAATATAGCCCATTTCTAGTCTTAATAAAAGAAACCATATGAAATTTATCCTTCTTTGATCCAAATAATATGAGCTTAAATTAGACCTTTGTTTTTCACCCCAATTGATCTTTTCTGGGAACGATATGTTGGCCTTGGTCCCTCCTTGGACATGTGCACCTCAGCTTATGCCAAGAGCATAAGTGGAGGGTGGCTAATGTAGTAAACAACCTTCATTATGGACCGAACCCAATTTTGGGTATTGTGTACCTTGACTTATGGCAAAGCCATGAGTTGAGGGTTGCTATTATGAGGAATTCTCCGGAAAGTGGGGTTGAAAGAACAAAGAAGGAGAAAGAACAAAAGTATAGTGACTCAAGAAATTAGTTGAAACAAAAGTGAAGAAAAAGAAAAATATACAAGAAATACAAGCAAGAAAAGAAGAGAGTCACTTACACAAATGAAGAAAGAAGAGAAAATAACAAGGTGAAAGAATATAAGAAACTGGGCAAGATAAAATGATAGAAAGTGGAAGGTTTAGCCGATAGGTCAAGGAGGGCATTAAGTCACTAAAGTATACCTGAATATACCCTACCTGACCCTGAGCCTATGTTACAAGCCAAGAAAGTCCTATCGTGATCCTAAGGGTTGTATAGCAAACTTAAGGCAGTGAAAATAAGGGCCAACTTATGGCAATAGGTATGAATGAGTGTGACTTTGTTCTGAGAGCTAGTGTTGAAAAGTAATCCTTATACTCAAATTGAAATCATTGTGTGAAAAATGAGGATTTTTTTAAGTGAGGACACTAGTTGCAATACAAGAATTGTTAGCACCTTAGTGAGAAATTGAAGAGGATAGGTGTTAATGCATGGCGAGTCTGTGTCATGTTCTGATCCCACATAGTTCAAGCCTATTAGTGATAGCATGCATAGATTTAATGAGATTAATCGGGATTGATAGCAAAATGATTGCAAAGGATAAAACATGGATACTATTGTACAAAGATTGTGTAGTGAGTCCTAGTGCGTCGCTTGAGGAAAAACAACGAATTTAAGTTGAGGGTGTTGATATACCGTGGTTTCACAGTATAATTAATACTTTTTCCTTGAGTTTAGTGTGTCCTAAACCCTTTTTTGAGCTAATTTTTTATATAAGTTTCTCTTTGTTTTGCAGGAAATCTGTCCAAAGTTGAATGCGGAAATTTTGAGCGAAGAAATGCAGAAGAGACCACCTACGGAGCTTATGACGATCCGTCGTGCTTGTGACGGTCCGTAGGTGACAGCGTAGTGCAGCTTCTGAAGGAAGATGGGGAAGTCTGGCCATGTGTGGGGTTACGAAGGTTGTGACGGTCCGTCGTGTCTATGACGGTCCGTCCTGCAGGTTCGTCATGAAGTTCAAAGAAGTGATCCCAGTAACCATATTCCAAGAGTTGAAATGTTTTGAATTGAAGGCCCTCGACGGACCGTTATGCCTATGACGGTCCGCCATACTTGCCGTTAAGGGTAATGAAGAAGAGAAGTAGAAGAAATTGCACAAGTATGGGACGACGGAGTCCATGACAGTCCGTCGTGACCATGACGATCCATCGCGAGGTGCGTCGACCCAGTCGTGTTTTGGCAGATTTCCAGCAAACAGAGTCCTTGTTTAATTAGTTTTTTATTTTCTATAAATAGTTCGAAAAACCTCGTTTTGATGTTAGACGCCAGATAGTTAGACTCTTAGATTGTTAGGCTCCGTATTGTTAGACATCATACTATTAGACTTTGTGTATTAGTGTTAAATTTGGAGATTCTTGCAAGTGATTTTTGCTGATTAATCAAGCAAACTTTTGAATTTTACTCTTTCTCATTGAAGTAAGAACATGAACTCTTATTTAATATATTTGAATATTGTGTTTATGGACATGAGTAACTAAACTCCATAACTAGGGTTGTGGGAACTATAGGCAAATAATGAGATAAACCCTAACTAAAATAACAATTCTAGAATAGTGTCTTGTATGTATTAATAATTCTTTCGCTTAGAAGTATTTTTAAAGTATGGCCAACGTTAGAACTCGTCTTTATGCTACTTGCTGGACCAAAGAGGTAGATAATAGGAAAAGAATTATTAACATAGATTCAGTGTATACTATCTAATAGGCTAGTATTGATTGGTACGAGGTAATAACTTAGTCAAATATCGAATACGATGCTTAATATAAGGTAAGGATAAGGGTTAGGATAGCAACACACGTAGCCAGACCAAGGTGCGGAGTGAGATTTTCTAGATGCCGGACCAAGGATTTAGAAATACATAACTTATCACTTTGCATGCAAGATACTAGCAAATAATTGTTATAGTTAGAATTATCAAGTTATGAACCTGTGGGGAACATGTAAACCCTATTTACTTTGATTTATTGATTAAAATCCAACTGTCAAAGCTGTTTAGTGTCTCATTCAAGTTCGTTATTTATTTTCACTCATTTAGAAATAGAAACCCTCCTTTTTATGTTTTTACATTCCAAGGAAGTCATTGACCAAACAATAGTAATAAGAGGTTGAAGTTGAGTCTAGACTATTTTCCTCATGGGAATGATCCCAACCTCACTAGTTGGATTATTTACTTGACACGACCGCTTTACTTCCTCTTTGAGAAGTAAGTTTGAGCATATCAATGAGCTCAACATGCATTGCATGAGTAAATTAGCACAAAATTCAACTTATTAACATGATACATATAATTTCATAAAGACTCACCATATCAAAATGCACAACATAACTCAAAACAAACCAAAAGGCGAAATTTCAAGTTTAAAGCACTAATTTCACTGAACATCATTTGTAATGCAAATTTCCAAATGCACTTTTTTGCATAACTTCACCAAAAATCATGAAATTTTAATTACTAGTCATATTTATATTATTAAAATCAATGACTAACCTCAATTGGGAAAAGGATGAGGGTAACGGGACTTAATGTCGGCCTCGGCCACCAATGTTGCACCTCAACTAGGTGATTTTTCCATAAGACTTTTACCGAAACCACCTCTTTGTTCCTTAATTCGACTTTCCTGCCAAGATTTGAACCATAACTTCCTCGTAAGAGAGGTTATCCTTGACACCAAGACCCTCAATAGGAAGAACAGACTCGGGATCACCGATACACTTCTTCAACATAGAAACATGGAAAACCGGATGAATCGAAGCCAATTCACTAGAGAGTTCCAATTCATAGGCCACCTTATCAACCCTTTGCAAATTTTCATGGGGGCCCACATAAAGAGGACTCGATTTCCCCTTCTTGCCAAATCTAACCACCCCTTTCATTGGTGAAAATTTCCAATGCACGTTATCACCCTTTTCAAACTCCAAATCTCATCTCGTATGATTGATGTAAGCCTTTTGCCGACTATAGGCCGTTTGCAACCGGTTCCTTATGATATGAACCTTCTCAAAGGTCTTATAAATAAAATCGGGACCTAGAAGAGAAGGCTTACCCACTTCAAACTATCCAATAGGATACCTACACCTCCTACCATACAATGATTTTTAGGGAGCTGATATACCGTGGTTTCACAGTATTTTTAATTCTTTTTCCTTAAGTTTAGTGTGAGTCCAAAAGCCTTTTTGTATTGATTTTTATGTATGTTTTCTTTTTATTTGCAGGAAATCTGTCTAAAGATGAACGCGGATGTTTTTGAGCAAGAAATGAAGAAAAGTTACCACCTACGGATTGTGACGGCCCGTAAGTGGCACCGTAGTGAAGCTGCTGAAGGAAGATGGGAAAGTCTGACCTAAGTGTGGTATTACGATGTTCATGATTGACCATCATAACCACGACGTTCCGTCCTGCTGTTTTGTCGTAATGATCAGAGTGTAGTCCCAGTAACCAAATTATAAAAATTTTAAGTGTTATGGAACGGAGACCCTCGACGTACCGTCATGCTAAGAACGGTCCATCATACCTGTTCGTCGAGGGTAATGATGAAAGCAGCAGAAGGATCTGTTAAAGTATAGGATGACGAAGGCCATGACGGCCCGTCGTGACCATGACGGCCCGTCAGGAGGTCCGTCGGCCAAGCCGTGTTTTGACAGATTTCCAGCAATAAGAGTCCTTTTAATAGGTTTTGTTTTTTATAAATAGTTGGAAAAACCTTGTTTTTGGGGTTAGAATTTTGGGTGTTAGACACTATTATAGCTAAATTCTCTTATGTTAGACTCTTTGTTAGTAGACTCTGTGATTGTGTTATACTTTTAAGAATCTTTATTCTTTGATTAATTTCAGTAATTGATACACTTTTTCTGGAATTGATTGTTGGTTCGTTGTTGATTAATTAAGAGAACTTTTGGATTTTATTCTTTCTCATTAAAGTAAGTGCATGAATTCTTATATTACATATATGAATATTGTGATTATGACTATGGGTAACTAAACTCCATAACTAGGGTTTCGGGAACCTTAGGCGAATAATGAGGTAAAACCTAACTAAAATAACAATTCTAGAATAGTGTCTTGCATTTATTGATAATTCTTTCGCTTAGAAGTCTTTTTAACGGATGGACAACGTTAGAACTTGCCTTAATGCTACTTGACAAACCAAGGAGGTAGATAGTAGGAATAAAATTATCCACATATATTTAGTGTATACTATCTAATAGGCTAGTATTAATTGGTACGGGGTAATAACTTACTCAAATATCAAATAAATTGCTTAATATGAGGTAAAGGCAAGGGTAAGTGTAGCAACACACGTAGCCGGAGCAAGGTGCGGGGTGAAATTATCTAGATGCCAGACCAAGGATTTAGAAATACATAACTTATCACATTGCATGCAAGATACTAGGAAAGAATTGTTATAGTTAGAATTATCAAGTTAGGAACCCATGGGGAACACTTAAACACTAGTTACTTTGATTAATTGATTAAACTCCGAGATTGGAATCTGTTAGATGTTACTTTAATTTAGATAGTTTTTTTTAGTAATTTAGAAATTAAAAAAAAAACCCTTTTATTGTCTTTTGTTTTCTAAGGAAATAATTGACTAAATAATAGTAATAATAGATTGATGTTAAGTATGAACTATTTTCCTCGTGGGAACGATCCAAACCTCATTAGTTGGGTTCTTTACTTGATACGACCAATTTACTTCTTATTTGAGAAGTAAGTTTGAGCGTATCAAATTTTGGCGCCGCTACCGGGGAAAGTAGCTCTTAGATTAACTTAAACTTATTACTATAGTTTAGTAGATATTTTCTTAATTTTACTTTGTTTATTGTTTTTGATTCTTGCAGAACTATCTTCCTTGTATGCCAAATACACCGAGAGGAAGAGAACCCTTGTTTCCCTACGATCACAAATTAGAGCGTACACTATGAAACATGAATCGAAACTTGAATATTAATGATGATTATCCAAACCAGAATATCCAAGCTCCTGTTAATGTTCATGGTCAGTTATTACCTGATGCTCCGAGTGAAAACCAACAGAGGGGACAAAATCACGCTCCATGTCCTCAATGATGCTATAAAGGCTATGAAAAAATAGCAGACTCTGATGGGACACTTGTCATGCCCCCTCTACCACCAGGCCACACCTTTGTGGTAACTAGTAGCCTGATGCAAATGCTCACTGCCAGAGGTTTGTTTTCTGGGCTACCTTCTGAGGATCCACATGCCCATATAGCTATGGTAAGGTCAGTGTGTAAAAGATGTCTAGGGAGGCCTGATTTGGATTTGGATGTAATAGGGCTAAGAGACTTTCATCTCTCACTGATGGCAAAGGCTGCTATTTGGTTCATTAAGCTCCCAAAACTCAATTTTCACCTGGAACCAACTAAGGGACGTTTTCTTAGCACGTTACTACCCGGTCTCCAAGAAAGTAAACAACAAAGACAGAGTGATAAACTCTGTGGCACTTCCAGGAGAGTCAATTATTAGTTCTTGGGATAGATTCACCTCGTTTTTGAGAAGCGTCCCCAATCACCACATAGATGTAAGTCACTGAAGGAATACTTCTATCGGGAACAGGATGATAATAATAAAGCGGTGTTGGATACTATAGCGGGTGGTTCCTATGGGGAGTGTCCTTATGCTGAGATTATCGAAAAATTAGAGAAAATTTCCCAGAAAAATAAAACTTTGAGTACTAGGAAGTCAGATACTGCGAGAAATACCTTCGCAGTGTAATCCACTAAAAACCCAGCCACATATGAGATTCGTAAAGAGATGGCTCACATGAGAACTGAGCTTGGGTTTGTATTGAAAAATATCACTTGGGGTGAAGAAAAGATCAATGTAGTTAACTTGTCTAAAATACCATTACCAAATGATAAATGGTATTATGACGAGGATTCCTACGCGGTAAATGAGCATACGGGGTTTTTTTTACCGAGTGACCAAGGATCTAATAAGGAGAATTGGCGCCAAGGTCAAGGGAACCAAGTTCAAATCTATAGTAACTATAACCGTGAGGGTCATTATGTAGGAGATGGAAAATACAACCTCGACAACAACTTTAATAGGGGTAACTATGGTAACAAAAATGATAGGAATGGGCCCTATGTTTCTCTTCAAAATCGTAAATTTACTCCTACGGATGGTGGAGGTAGTATGGCGACAGTTGAGGATATGTTGCACAAAATGATGAGGAGGTTAGATTCTAGTGATGAGCACACAAAAGCGTTAAGGAGTGATTTAGCGGGCATTAGGCAGAAAGTCGATACACATCCAATATCGGTTAAGCAAATTGAGTTGCAAATGGCCCAATTATCTGCGATTGTGAACACATGATACGCTCAAACTTACTTCTCAAATAAGAAGTAAAGCGGTCGTGTCAATTAAATAACCCAACTAGTGAGGTTGGGATCGGTCTCACGAGGAAAATAGTTTAAACTTAACTTTAATTTATTATTACTATTGTTCGGTAAATTACTTCCTTTGAAAGCGAAAACAATAAAAGGGGGGCTTCTATTTCTAAATGAATGAAAATAACTAACGAAATTGAAAGAGACACTTAACAGCTTTGAATGTTGGAGTTTAATCAATTAATCAAAGTAACTAGGGTTTACGTATTCCCCAAAGGTTCATAACATGATAATTCTAACTATAACAATTCTTTCCTAGTATCTTGTATGCAAAGTGATAAGTTATGCATTTCTAAATCCTTGGTCCGGCATCTAGAAAATCTCACTCTGCACCTTGATTCGTCTATGTGTGTTTCTATACTAATTCTTATCTTTACGTCATATAAAGCATCGTACTCGATATTTGACAAAGTTCTTACCTCGTACCGATCAATACTAGCCTATTAGATAGTATACATTAAATCTATGTTGATAATTATTTTCCTATTATCTACCTCCTTGGTCCGACAAATAGCATTAAGGCGAGTTCAAACGTTGGCCATCCGTTAAAAAGACTTCTAAGCGAAAGAATTATTAATACATGGAAGACACTATTCTAGAATTGTTATTTTTGTTAGGTTTACTTCATTATTTGCCTATGGTTCCCACAACCCTAGTTATGGAGTTTAGTTACCCATAGTTATAATCACAATTTTCAAATATATTATATAATAAATCATGTACTCACTTCAATGAGAAAGAGTAAAATCCGAAAGTTTGCTTGATTAATCACCAAAAATAACTTGCAAGAATCTCAAAGTAATAAAAAATCTCACAAAAAGTCTAATGATTATCCAATGTCTCATAATACAGTGTCTACTAATAAGGTGTCTAGTAATTCAGAGTCTAACCTCAAAAACAAGGTTTTTCGAACAATTTATGGAAAAAAGAACCTAATTAAACAAGGATTCTATTTGCTGGAAATCTGTCAAAACGCGGCTGGCTCGACGGACCTCGCAACGGATCGTCGTGGTCAAGACGGACCGTCATGGACTCCGTCGTCCCTTACTTGTGCAATTTCTTCTGTTGCTCTCTTCATTACCCTAGACGGCAAGTATGACGGACCGTCATAGGCACAACGGTCAGTGGAGGGTCTTCGTTCCAAAACACTTAAACTCTTGGAATATGGGTACTGGGATTACTTCTCTGAAATTTATGACGAACCTGAAGGACGGACCGTCATAGACACAACGGACCGTCATAGACTCCGTAACCCCACACTTGGTCAGACCGTCACAAGCTCCGTAGGTGGTCTCTTCTGCATTTCTTCGCTCAAAATCTCTGCATTCATCTTTGGACAGATTTCCTGCAAATAAAGAGAAACTTATATAAAAATTAGCACAAAAAGGATTTCGGACACACTAAACTTCAAGGAAAAAGTATTAATAATACCGTGAAAACACAGTGTATCAACACCCTCAACTTAAATTCGTTGTTTGTACTCAAGCGACGCACTACGACTCAATACAAAATCTTTATACAATAGTATCCATGTTATATCCTTTGCAATCATTTGGTTATCAATCCCGATTAATCCCATCATATCTATGCATGCTATCACTATTAGGCTTGAATTATGTAAGATCAGAACATGAAACAGACTCACCATGCACTAACACCTATCCTCTTCAATTTCTCACCGAGGTGCTAACAATTCCGGTATTGCAACAAGTGTCCTCACTTTAAAAAAAATCCTAATTTTTCACACAATGATTTCAGTTTGAGTATAAGGATTACTTTTCAACACTCGCTCTCAGAACAAATTCACACTCATTCATACCTATTTCCATAAGCTTGTCCTTATTTGCACTGCCTTAAGATCACTATACAACCCTTAGGATCACGATAGGACTTTCTTAGCTTGTAACATAGTCTCAGGGTCAGGTAGGGTATTATTAGGTATACTTTAGTGACTTTTTTTTTGCCCTCCTTGATATATCGGCTAAACCTACCACTTTCTATCATTTTATCTTGCCCAGTTTCTCATATTCTTTCACCTTTCTATTTTCTCTTCTTTCTTCATTTGTGTAAGTGACTCTCTTCTTTTCTTGCTTGTATTTATTGTATTTTTTTTCTTTTTCTTTACTTTTCTTTCAACTAATTCTTGAGTCACTTTACTCTTGTTCTTTCTTTCTCATTGTTCTTTCAACCCCACTTTCCAGAGCATTCCTCATAACAACCACCCTCAACTCATGGCTTTGCCATGAGTCAAGGTACACAATGCCCAAAGTTGGGTCAGGGCCATAACGAAGGTTGTTTACTGCATTAGCCTCCCTCAACTTATGCTTTTTGCATAAGCTGAGGTGCGCATGTCCAAGGAGGGACCACAACCAACACCTTTTTCCCAGAAAAGATCGGTTGGGGTTAAAAAGAATGGTCTAATTTAAGCTCAGATCATTTGGATCAAACAAGGATAAATTTCATTTGGTTTTCTTTTATATAGGATAAAAATGGGCTATATTGAATAATGACCTATGATCCTTTCCTTATTGTCTATTACAGCTTACTTTTAGCAGGACTAACCAGGCAAGTTCTAGCTTAGTAGAAATAGTGGACTATTCAAATCTTCCTCACACTTACTTGACATCTCATCACTCTACCAGATTATCAAACACATAGTTTGAATTTTAGACTTAGGGTAATGCAATGGTGTACCTCTATGTCATGCTTAGAGCCACACATTAATCAGTTACTATGCCTAGTCTTGCATCATTTTCCAGTTTATAAGGCCATCATGCTCCAGTATTAAACTATGTACACAAGATATGACATGCCGGTTCAACAGAAAAAGTAATTAGTCTTTTGGGGGAAAAGAACACAGGCAAGAAAACCCCAAAAGAGGATAGTGAATTGGGCTACTCAGACGTCACCCTAGAACTCACTTTCCATTTACCCCACCCCCAACAAAAAAAATTCAATTGTCCCCAATGCATAAAAAATTAAATACTAGATTGGTAGGTAAAGCAATCTTGTCGCGCAAAGCGCCGTCGATCAGCAAGCTGGTGAGTCCGGTTCCCCGGAACCCACGTCCTCTGTAATCTGGACACAGTCAGTGGTGTCCTCAGCAACAACCGCACTACAAGAAGTGCCTCCCGCTATCTCCACAGTTCGGGAGCTAGACGCCCCAGCCGCTAACTCTCCTGCTCTCATCTGGTGCGCCGCTTCCTCACCAAGTGAGGCTCTCCTCGCAGCCTCCATCTCACGACGCTCCTTCTTCCGTGCTCGCGCCTCATCCTCTGCTCGACTCCTACGCCACTTGTCATACTCTTGAGGGGGAGGTGGTGGAATCTCTGAGGTGGCAATTAGGGCCACCAACACTGTGTCTTCAGCAGGCTCGACACAAGGGGCCTCAGATTCAGGCACCCTAGCCCTAACATCGTGTCAATATCTACACGAAGACTGTTGACCACAGCCTGAAGAGTCAACACTTCCACCGGAGGGGCAGGCCGTGCTAGTACCCTCAACTCAAAGTCATCCAGGCGCTGGTGAACCTCAGCGATCTTTCGCTCTGTATACTGACCATTTTCCACTCCAGGCGCTCTTCTGCCTCGGTAATAGACCTCTGCATCCACGGCTGGATATGATGCAAAAGTGTAGCCATTTGCACCTCTAATTTTAAGATCTAGCAAGCGGGACCAACGCGGGTAGAGGGGCTGTGCGAGAGGAGCTCGGGGCAGTGCTACTACCCGGGATAGACTCGACAGGGGTAGTGTTAGTGGACGCCGCCTGCGTAGCCGTGCGGACCTGGGTTACCGTATCAATAAGACTGTCAGCAAGTTGGGGCAGCTCTTGACGTGGCCCTCTGCGTTGAGCCAACCCAACTCATTGGCCTTATCTCTGATGAGGCCGACATAAACAGTGCCCATGGGGGTCTTGAGCTGATCTACGTGCCATATAGGCACAACTGCGGACCAGCAGATAGAAAAGATCATGCACGGGAAAGGGTAAGTAGTTGTGACCTTGAAATCCCTCTCGTGCATGACATCCTATAGAAGCCACGCGAAATCCACCTCGAACCTGGCTATCATTGCCGTCATCAATACTGTGCAATCCCATGTAACAATATTATCAGCGGTTGTGGGGGAAAGGCAGTGGCGGAAAATCAGCCACAATAAATTTGCTGTGAAAGTTAGGTTGGCCTTCTTGATGGCCCCCTTGGGCTCGGTCACCCAGTCGGCACCCTATCCATCAACTGACAGGTGCAGGGCCATCCACTTCTTGGTAGTCTCTCTTAGTGATGGCTCGCGCAGGAACTGGCCATCTTTAAGAAGCTGCCATCGGCAGTCAAACTCGGCAGTGAGAGGGGTCCGAGTAGCATCAACACCCTCGTCGTATAGAAACCGGCGGATAGCAGGCAGGGAAATGTCGACCTGCACGCCCCGTACTCGGACCTGCTCTAGTGATACCTGTTTGGCTGGGGCAGCTCACCTATCAATATGTGAGCGGAGAGTCGCTAGGTAGGATACGTAAAACTCTCGGACCATTTCTTCACTGTAACGTCCCAACAGACATGTTGTCCACTCTAGGTGATTCCTGGTGAATAGATTGTGGATCTCAGGCATCGTCTGCAGACTCCCTGTAAGAACCCGCCGTTCCAATGTGAGTGTTCGAGTCATAACTCTTTTGTCGTTCAAGAACTTGGCATCGGAGTTGACTTGAAATATCCTGTCGACACACCACCGGTTGGGCTGGTATGTAGCCGGGGTAGGGGCATGAGCTGGTGATCTTGGTGTGGATTCGGAACTGTCAACCTCATCAGACGAGGCCGACTCTGCAGCGGTTGCAGGTGCGGGTACCTCAGCAGAGCTGGAGGCTTCCTCCGACCACGAAACTCCTTAGGAGTCGAACGCTCCTTCTTCGTTGGTGGCTAACCAAGAAGGTATGCCAGTCAGTGTGCGTTCCTCATCAGACTGGGAGGTAGTGACTACGCCGGACGCCACCTTTGTAGGTGTGTCTCTGGTGGCACGTGAAGCACGGGAAGGGGTGGAAGTGCCTGGGGCACGTACTCGGGGTCACGCGCATCATCAGAGCCAATGACCATGTGGGCAGATGGGGCGACAGACATGGATCGCCCGCGTGCATAGATTCGATCTTGCTTGCGTTCCATAGTAGATAGTACCTATAATGGATCAATATCAGTACGAGTAGTGTAAAACAAGACAAGCAAAACCCCACAAAAAAATTAAAATAATATGACATTTCTATAGTAATAGTGACACACGACGGGCCTGGTGACGGACCTAAGAAACAGGGTCTCTGACAACCAGAATGGTTGTGCACGACGGACCGTTGTTAAGACGATCGTCCGTCACATGTGTCCGTTGGAGGACACTTAAAAAAAATGAGAGACCCTCAGGAAAAGGGTCTCTGACAACTAGAACGGTTGTGCAGGACGGACCGTCGTGAAGACGACGTTCCGTCACATGTGTCCGTTGGAGAACAGTTGGAAAAAAATGAGAGACCCTAAGGAACAGGGTCTCTGACAACCAGAATGGTTGTGCAGGACTGACCGTCGTGAAGACGACGGTCCGTCACATGTGTCCGTTGGAGGAAACTTATAAAAAAAAGAGAGACCCTTAGGAACAGGGTCTCTGAAAATTAGAATGGTTGTGCAGGACGGATCCGTCACAGTTTTCCGTTGGAGGACACTTAAAAAAATGGCAGTGGGGTCTTAGGGCTTTTGAAATGGACCCTACGATGGTCCGTCGTGGGTACAACGGTCCGTCATCGGGATCTCGTTCTGTAGATTAGTGATAGAACTGGGGGTACCCCAGTCATCCCCGAAAACCCAAATCGAATTTGTAGTGTTTTGGACCTACATTTCTCTATCCCAAATACCTCGTAAACTAGTAATTGCAAAAGCACCTATGTATAGAGTTGTAAACACGGCAATTTCGGAGATTTTTAACCTAGGTTAGACAGAATTTTATATAAAAGAAATGAACATATCAATAAAAACTAGGCTAAAATTAATTGATAAGCAAAAATACAAGATAAATGAGTAGAAATTAGAGACACATACTTGCGAATTTGATAAAAACAAGATGGAAAAGTATTTGGTGACCGAGAAGACACCCACAACAGCAACTCTGACTAGTAGATGATAACTTTAGGGCTTTGGAGGATTTTGGGCAACAATGATCGGTTGGTAGAGGAAGAGATTTTGGAAGTTGAAAAGGGAGGGACATAGGCGGAATAGTGAAGGAATGGGGGTGAAATGAGGGCTTGGGGGAGTTTAAACAGTATGATTTTGACAAAGGATCCAGCCAGGTTGGGTCGGGTATGCCTCATTAATTGCGACGACTCCGCGACGACGGTCCATCTCCGTTCTGACGATTCGTCCATGGGTCCGGCTTGTGTGCCCTAGTTTGAGAATAACAGAAAGACTTACCTGGCACGATGGATTGATGCAACGGTCTGTCGCAGGAGCAACGGTCCGTCGCTGTATCCGTCAGTGACTGTTGCAGATTAATTTTCTGCAGAATTTCCTAGTGATGTACCTGCAAATTTAAAACCCATTAGTAGAAAAATTCAACCATTACTAAAAACACTATAACTATTGGGTTGCCTCCCAACAAGCGCTTGATTTAATGTCGCAGCACGACTGAGGACACTTGATTACTCATACTTTATCAAGATAGTATGCCTCGATCACTTCATTCGCCGATTCAACATGCCCGAAATAGATTTTTATGCATTGTCCATTCACGTTGAACCGCACACCCACTTTAGTTTCCAACTCAACTGCTCCATGAGGGAATAGTTGGGTAACCAAGTAAGGACCAATCCATTTGGAATTGAGATTGCCCAGAAACAAGCGCAACCTGGAATTGAATAAAAGCACCAAATACCTGACAATAAACTCTCATTTTTCAATTTTGTTATCATGGTACTTCTTCATCTTTTATTTTTCTAGGGCTGAGCTTTCATAAGATTTCAAGCAAAATTCATGGAGTTCATTCAATCCATTTAACCGTTGTTCTGCAGCTTCACTCCAATCCATTTTCAAATTCCTTATAGCCCACATAGCTTTATGCTCTAACTCAACCGGAAGATGACAAGATTTCCCATATACAAGTTGGTACGGAGACATACCTATGGGAGTATTATATGCTGTCCGGTAGGACAAAAGAGCATCATCATGCCTCCTTGACCAATCTGTTCTTCTAGTGTTCACTGTTTTTTGATAATATCTGTTTGATCTCCCGATTCGACACTTCAACTTGCCCACTAGTTTTAGGGTGGTAATAAGTGGCCACATTATGGCGAACCCCATATTTCTCCAATAACCCCTTGAACAATGTGTTGAAGAAGTGGCAGCCCCCATCACTAATAATTGCCCTTGGGGTGCCAAAACAAGAGAATATATTCTTTTTTAAGATTGCAGTGACACTCTTCCATTCATTGTTTGCGAGGGCGATGGCTACGACCCATTTAGATTCATAATCAACTGTTACTAGAATGTACTTCATTCCATGAGAACTCACAAAAGGGACCATAAAGTCAATAACCCAAACATCAAATAACTCAATCACAAGATGGAGCTCTTGCTTTCGTGAAATGCCGCCATCTCGTTGGCATCTGTCAGATGCTTTAGCAAACTCATGAGCATCTTAATGAAGAGTTGGACAATAGTAACCACATTGTAATATCTTATGAGCGGTTCGGATACCGCTGTGATGTCCACAAACGGGTGAGGAATGGCATGCCTCCAACACACTCAACATCTCACATTCTGGTACACAACGCTGAATAAGCCCGTCGGCACAACTCCTATATAAGTATGGTTCATCCCAAAAGAACTTATTCACATCGTACATGAATTTTTTTCTTTGATGAAAGGACAAATCCGATGGAACAACATCACTAGCCACATAGTTTGCAAAATCTGCGAACCATGGGATCAAGTCTTGTGAAGCAGCCAATACATACTCATCGGGGAAAGTATCATCAATGTCAGTCTTATCCCCTAACTCTCTCGTAGCTTCATCCTCTAGATGAGACAAGTGATCATCAACTTGTTTTCATTTCCTTTTCTATCCATCACATCAAAGTCAAATTCTTGTAGCAGTAATACCCAACGAATCAGCCTAGGTTTCACATCCTTCTTTGCCATCAAATATCTCAATGTTTATTGGTCAGTATGCACTATAACTCTAGTACCTAGCAAATAGGAGTGAAATTTCTCAAAATCAAAGACTATAGCAAGGAGTTCTTGCTCGGTTACTATGTAGTTCTTCTGAGCTACATTAAAGGCTTTACTAGCATAGTAAATGGGGTGAAAGATTTTGTTCTTTCTCTGTCCCAATACTACACTAAGCGCCACCCCACTAGCATTGCACATCACCTAAAATGGTCTAATCCAATCCGGAGAAATAATGGTAGGCGCAGATACCAATTTTTCTTTTAGCTCACTTAATGCTTTAAGACAGGATTCATCAAAACAAAATTTACAATCTTTCTCCAGCAGTTTGCACAATGGATGTGCAATCTTTGAAAAGTCTTTGATGAATCTCCGGTAAATACCTGCATGCCCAAGAAAGCTTCTCACACCTGTCACAGAGATTGGTGGGGGAAGTCTCTCTATTACCTCGACTTTAGCTAGATCAACCTGTATTCCCTTTTCTAAAATGCAATGACCCAAAACAATACCCTCTTTTACCATGAAATGACATTTTTCCCAATTTAGTACTAAATTACAGTCTTCACATCTCTTAAGGACCTCAGATAAATTGGTCAAACACCGCTCGAATGAATCACCGACCACAGAAAAATCATCCATAAAAACTTCTAGAGTATCCTCCACCATGTCAGAAAATATCGACATCATACATTTCAGAAATGTGGCGGGTGCATTGCACAACCCAAACGGCATTCTTTTGAACGCAAAGGTCCCATATGGACTAGTAAATGTGGTTTTCTCTTGATCTTCTTGTGCAATAGAAATCTGATTATACCCCGAATATCCATCAAGAAAATAGTACCACCCTTTTCCGGCAAGTCTATCCAACATCTGATCTATGAAGGCATAGGAAAGTGGTCTTTTTCAGTCCATGAATTTAATTTGCGGTAATCCATACACACCCTCCATTTAGTAACCTGTCTCATTGGAACAGGTTCATTTTTTTCGTTGGGGACCACAGTCATTCCCCCTTTCTTAGGTACACACTGAACCGGGCATACACAACTACTATCGGTGATTGGATAGATTACTCCGGCGTCCAACCACTTAATGATTTCCTTCTTCACGACCTCTTGCATAGGAGGATTTAAGCGTCTCTGGTGCTCAATACTTGGCTTATGATCAGGTATGAGTTGGATTTTATGAGAAAAAATACCAGGAGGGATCCCAATAATGTCTTCAATAGTCCACCCAATAGCTCTTTTGAACCTTTTTAGCGCCTTTACAAAACTCTCAACTTGTTTTTCATTTAGGTCTGATGCAATGATTACCGACAAAGATGAAATTGTTATAAGTTGTTTATGATATTCATTTTACTGTTGAAAGGAATGATTGATTACTGTGTGTGTTTACAGTAAATATGTTTGTAAGTGTTTGGAATTCAATGTTTCCAAGAAGAAATAATAATGAGAATCAAAGCTAGTTAATGAATCTTCAATGCCAAATCAACTTTATAGCTTGGCCAAACTAAGCACTGAATTATTCTTATAAGCTAATCAAATGTTAAAGTTGGATTGCTTAAAATGATGAGATTACTATAGTATATACATGAAGTTAATTGACTTGGCTAGTGATAATATCATGACAAGTGTTTAGTGAAAGTTTTGTTTGTGCCAATAAATTGGCCACCAATATTATTTCTAAAATATGTAATAGAATGGCCAATGACTAAGTCATACTAATCTTATATGGCCAATGTAAATTATGATGTTCTTTAAGTCCAAATACATGATAAAGATTGACTTGACAAGTTGTAACTCAATGAACTCATAACCTAGGGTATGTCAATGATTGGGACAAGTCCCAATATACCCTATCTAAATGAACTTATGAACATAGTAGCACATTGAATAAGTCCTTATAACTTTAATAAAGAATGGTACAAGACTACCAAATAACATTTAACAAGATAAGGTAAGTAATGAAAGAACTCAAAGCATATGAGTAATGAAATTGATATATAATGAGGTGTTAAAGGAAGTGAGACAAGTCTTATTTGAACCTAAACAATTATGTTAAAGATACTCACATTACAGGGTGTTAGAAATCGTGAGACAAGTCTCATTCACACCATAATGATAATGTAATTTCACATTCATAAAGTATATAAAGGGATGACAAGTCATCCATTGAGATAAGCATACCTTATACTAGAAACAAGATTGCATAATGTATGAGTCAACTCTAAAAGTTGTAAAGTATCATAAATTGTGCAAAGCACCGATAGACTAGTAATGAGTTTGTGCAAGAACATGTAAGACTCATGAGATGACACTATCACCAAGGTGGATAAGGTTCTCCAAATTCTCTTAATCTTTGAACTATGTCGCCAGCATAGGTTACTAGCTAGTGGATCCACCTATGAAATGTAGGAAGTATTCGGTTTAACTTTTGCCGGTGAACCACCTCCTTTCAGTGCGGGGAATACATTGGATTTCATGTTAGCTCACATGATCTATGTCGGTATTTAGATATGTTTGTTATTGTATTTATTGATGACATACTAATATAATCAAGGAATGAATAAGATCAAGTTAGTCATCTTAGAATATTTCTTCAGACTTTGAAAGATAGAGAGTTGTGTGCCATGTTCTCTTTGTTTGAGTTTTGACTTGATTCTGTGGAACTATTGGGTCACATAGTTCCCAATGATTGTATTAGAGTCGATACCCAGAAAATTGAAGCAGTGCAAAATTGTCCTAGACCCACATCTCCAACTGATATTAGGAGTTTCTTGGGTTTTGCTGGCTAGTATAGAAGATTTTTGGAAGGTTTCTCGTCTATTTCATCTCCTTTGACGAAGTTTACTCAAAAAATATTCAAGTGTCAATGGTCTGAAGCTTGTGAGAAAACTTTTGAGGAATTGAAGAAGAGTTTAACTTGTCCCAGTTTTGACTTTACCGGAGCGTATTCAATGTTTTGTGATGTATTGTGATGAATCTAGAGTAGGTTTCAGTTGTGTGCTAATACCGAATGGCAATGTTATCGCATATTCCTCCAGACAGTTGAAAGTTCATGAGAAGAACTACCCAACCCATGACTTAGAATTGGCTGCTGTAGTGTTTTCCATAAAAATATGGTGTCACTATTTGTGTTATTCATGTTGATGTATTCACTGATCACAAGAGCATACAATATGTGTTCACTCAGAAATAGCTTAATCTCAGATAAATAAGATGGTTAGAATATCTCAAGGATTTGACATAAGAATTCTTTACCACCTAGGTAAGGCTAATGTGTTTTTTAATGCCTTAAGTAGGTTGTCTATGGGTAGTTCCGCCCATCTTGAAAATGAAAAGAAAGAAAAATCAAGATTTGTGCGTAGACTTGCACGCTTGGGGGTCTGACTGATGTATTCCATAAAAGGAATAATAGTGGTAACGAATGGAGATGGGTCATCACTAATGTCAGAAGTGATGATTGGGTGTACTTGAAGGTTTCACCATGAAGGGTGTTATGAGATTTCGTAAGACGGGAGACTTAGTCCCAGGCATGCTGGTCCATATAGAATTTCAAAGAGGATTGGAAAAGTATCTTATGAGTTGGAGCTACCATACAAATTAGTAGAGGTTCATCCGGTGTTTCATGTCTCCATGTTGAAAAAAACCATGGGTGATCCTTCCTTGATCATTCCAACTAAGAATATTGAGATCAAAGATAACTTGTCTTATGAGGAGATTTCGGTGCAAATCCTAGATAGCCAAGTTCGAAAGTTGAAAACAAAAAAGGTAGCATCAGTCAAGGTCCTTTGGAGGCACCAATTTGTTTAAGAAGATACTTGGGAAGCTTAAGATGACATGAAGAAGATAGATCCACATATATTTGAATACGGAGAAAATGCAGACAACGGTACTAATTTTTTACTTAGTACTATCTAATTTTGAGTAAGCAAGTTGTTTGGTTTCATTTGATTGTGGGTGTTTAAACTTGATGTTGCTACCCTAAGTCAAGTAAAAGTAACCACATTCGAGTATGAATGTTCCCAAGGGGTAGATATTGTAATATATCGCAGCTAGAAAGAAATAGAAAAGAGTTTAAAATATGAATATAGTTTTTTGAATGAACAAGAAAAATATGGAAAATTGTCTAAGTAAAAATATGAGTTTTTGGTCAACCTTAAAATGACCATAACTCCTAGATCAGGATGAGCTAGGAGAAGTTCAAGATATGATTGGAAATCCCTTAGAATAAACTTTCCAATGCCGCCGAGTTTGCGCAATTTTGATATCGTATGGTGAGTTATGCCTTTTTTTAAGTTGGGTTGTTCGATTAAGAAAAGTCCAATCCAAATTTTTGGCAGGGAAAAGTTGTCTTTTTCGTACCTAATTTAATTAATTTGTTTTTATAAATGAAATTAGGTTAAAACAAGAATTTGTTCAGTTTAGAAAAAATAGAATTTACCCTAGGGCTTAAACAAGAGAAAATAAGAGAAAAGAGTAGAGAAATTATGTATCACCAAGAACGCTCAAACTATGCGTGTAGATTTAATCGAGGATGATCACTAAAAAGTTATTTGATATAACATAGTGTTGGGTTAGTTCACCCACGTGCCAATATTTTTTCATACAAGGAATTGAAGTGCAACACTTTGAAACTTTAAGACGTGTTCTAAAGCCTAACATAAGTTCCAAAGGTATAGATACTATTTACAGTCTATTTCAATGTATACAAGTCATTTAGGATGTTTAGGAATCAATGATATGCTAGTGTGCCTTAGCCGATTTGACTAAGTTTTAGGAATCAGAAATTTATGAATTTTTGTGGAAGGATATCTAACACATATTAGAGTTAGTTCATAGTAAAAACATTTGGGCACGACCCCCCAAGTACAAATCAAGGGCCCTTGAGGAGGACCATTTCTTTTGGGTCGAAAATTGCCCAAGGTAGTGTTAAGCAAGGACTTTTCATCAACGGACCGTGTTCTGATCGATAAGGCGTCAATTGCCCTTGTCGATGGACACTTAAATTATTCCTCAAAGGCCTATTTTAACAAGTATATGAACTCAATGAAATACCAACAGGACGGTTGGTCCCATGGTCTGTCGATTGACACACGAGTCGTCGACGGGGTCTCGTTGGTGAGTGGACTCTTTTGCTACTCATTTTAGTTAGGTGAAGTTAATTAAATAGGTTGTTAATTAATTAATTAGGGGTTTATTAAAGACTCATTAAGTTAATAAACAACCTATATAAAGACCCTAAGTAAATTAAACTAACCTAAGCTCTCATAACTCCTATACTCAAACTCTCTTCCTTTTCTCTTCTTTCTCTCTCCCAAGTCGAATAACACCATAGAAGGTCAAATTCAAAGGTATTCTAGGTATTCAATCAACATTGTTTATCCATCAATATTCATCAAACATTAATGTATGGGATTCCTTTCACCTTTGGGACTTTTATCCTCAAAGGGTTCCATCACATTGATTTCAAAAGTATAAAATTCAAATGGATCTTTTCCAATCTTGAAATTGATCCTGTGAACTGCCTTGTTTAATATTTCTTTTGGATATTATGAATATATTAACATGTATTATAACTTAATTATGTTTTTTTTGATGGATTGGTCTAGTTTGTAGAATATAACTGATTCCCCTTAACCCTAGGTTGTGTTCTTGATATGAATTGTATAATGTTTGTTCAATTGAATTGGTTATTGGTTGAATTACTACTAAATTATGTAATTTTGATGAATTATAGTCCTATCATTCTATTAATTGAGTAATTGATCTATATTATGACTTTGACCTAAGTCTCTTATCCTAAACTATGAACTAGTGATGGATTGTGATGTAGTGATTCAATTGGCTTTCTTGTCATGTTGATTAATGTTGTGTTATTATATTACACAATTATTGGGTTGAGTTAAGTTTTTATAGTAAGACCTTGATTATTGATTATGAACGAGACTTGGTAAGTCTTTTGGTCTCAACTCTTTACTTCAATTGTGGTTAAATGTGATTAAGTGATGATTATGCATTAAAGTTTACCTTGCATTAGGATTGATAGGGTTCGTATGATGTTGAATTAAAACATCTTGACTATGGTTTGTAAGGTGTTTTATAAGATTTAAATGTTACAAGGATGGCAATAACTTATCAATGTGCCTTATCATGATGTGATCATGTAAATGTGCTAACCTTACTTATATGAATTTTAATGCAAGGATTATACTCATACAATTCTTATTGAGATAAGATGATGATGATGATTATAAAAGAGAAAGACCCTATGACCCAAATTAATCAATGATTATTAATAAAGACATTAAAGAAATTTCAAAAATGGAATTATCTTAGCAACGAGTGAACATCACAATGGAAGGTGTTGACTTTCCATAGAGGAAGATTCACCCATTAGTTCCACATGAGGTGTTCACTCCCCTATGAGGGATACTTATGTTATGGATTCCCATGAGATGAGGCTCCAATTTCCAAGTGGTATGAAGACAGTTCATACCTATTTCTTAGTTCTTGAACTATGTTGCCCCCATAAGAAGACTAGCTAGCCAATCCACATAGAAAGCTATGTTTATATTTGGTTTTACTTTGCCGGTAGACCACCTTCCAACGGTGTAAGGTTTTACAACACCAGATTCCACACTTATCTCTTGAGTTCTATGTCGGTTAACGCAAGTTTTCCTTAGACTAAAATGAAGTAATGGAGTACAAACCAACTAACGTGACTTAAGTGGTTTGACTTAGCTTAGGTAGGGGCATGGGACTCTACCTACGCCTTGCACTAGCTTGCCTCGAAGAAAGATTTAGAAGGTTGTTCTTATATATGAATATGCTTATAGTTGTATATGTTATGTATATGATGATATTGTACATTGATGATACTACATGACGATTGGTATCACTTATGAACATGTGTTGAGCTCTTTTGCTATAGTATGATGATATGTACTCTTAAATGATATGTTATATGTAGTTGGATATTAATCATGGTTATTATTTGATTTACTAGACTGAGTAAGGTTATGAGGCTTTGCTTAGTCATTGTACTTGTTGACTTAATTGGGGTGGGTAATTCTCTTGCTTTGGTTATGTTGTAATGATTTCTTATTTATGCTTGTTGCTACTATAACTTGATAATAGAGTTGAATTGACTAAGTGTCCAATTATGTGATATGCATGTTGGCTTGACTAAACTTAGTATTGTTTTTCTTGTGATGCTTATGACTTAATGAATATGTCTTAATGATTGGTATGGACTTCTTGAATGTCTATAAGTCTTTTCAAACTAAATTGCATACTTAAATGAGTTTTCCCTTTTTAGTATAATTTATGATATGAGTTCATATGATCTCATACTTAGTACAAGTGGTCTACTAACACTATTTTCTCTTTTTTTCCTCAACATTCTAGGTTCCGGTCGTTGAAGGGATTTGAGAAAACTCTGAAGAAGACTTCAAATTCTCAATCATCCAAGTTGTGTAGGTCCTCACTTTATCAGGGCAATGCAAATATGAATCTTATGATGTTGTTCTAGTTTTAAGAGTGTTATGTTCCTTCCTTTTCATTTGAGTACTAAATATTGTATAGCCTATATGTGTCTTTATTACATTGGTATATGGGCTAGGCCCAAATTGTTTTACTCTTGTTAGGTGGTTATGAGATGAGACATCCATTTGAGACTATGTTATATCTTATATATCATGTGGAATGAAAGTAGAAGACTATGTAACCATTCTTTGTGAAGGGTCTATGTATACTCGATATAAATATTATGTGTATATAGAGGTATATGTAAACCTTAATGTAGAAGTAATGAAAAGTTTTAAATTTTGCTCATTTTTGACCCATGAATGTTATGATGTAAACTAAGAGGCCAGTCTTAGTCCTCAAAGAGGTCGATGACGTTGGGTTACGTCTAGGGGGTGCTCCCCGGATGTGATAAACTTTGTATTGGAGCATGAGGTTTAATATATTTGAGTCGACGCGTATCTCAACCACGTCTATGTAGATTGTTACTCATAATTGTAAAGTGCACCACACTAATGTATATGAACTTATATGATGCTTAGAAAACTCTCACTTTCTTGGAAGTCAAATATTGTGCCTCTAGAATCTTGACTCTATGTGCTCTTAGCATCTAATCCTTTTATTGTGATTATAGGCAATGAATACTCGAACGAACGCGACACGAAGACTTGAAGAAGAAATTGCCAAGGATATTAAGCTCAGGCCAATCCTCCTCCTTTGACGGATGGTGACGTAAGGGCTGCCCTTTTCCACATGGATCAAGTGGACTACTCAAGCACATGCAATCATTACTCAAGCTCAATCCATGATGGCCCAATCTAATTGAAAGGTTGTCCCCGAGCAAACTAACAAGTTTGCACCATGGCCTCTCGTTTAAGGGATTTCACTAAGATGAATCCCCCTACTTTCTATCAATCAAAGGTTGAAGAAGACCCCCAAGAGTTCATTGATGAAATCTACAAGACCCTTCATGTTATGAGGTGGAGTACTAGTGAGAAGGACGATATAGCTACTTACCAACTCAAGGATGTGGCTCAAAGTTGCTACGTCCAATGGAGGGACAATAGGCCTTTCAGAGGTGGATAGGTGACTTGGGAGGTGTTCAAAAAGGCTTTTCTTGATAGATTTTTCCTAGGGAGAAGATGTAACACCTTGAAAATCCAAGACGTGTTATAAAGCCTAACATAGGAGTCATAAGGTCTAAGTATTGTTTCTAAGTCCATGTTTAATTAATATAGGTCATTTAGGAGGTTTAAGGACCAAAACGTCCAAGAAAGTCCATGACGTTCGGGAAGTTGGTTCAAAGGGGTGTTATTGTGCCTTAGCCTATTTGAATAACTTTTAGGAGTCGGAAATGTACAAAAATTGGTGGAAAGGTAGATTATAGGTGTTAGAGTTGTTTCGTGGTTGAAACGTATGGGTACGACTCCCCAAGAACCAACCAAGGGCGCTTTTTGGAGGACCCTTGTAGTTTGATGCAACACTGTCTGGCAGTGTGCATAGACGAGACAAAAGACAGACTATATGTAGATCGATGGGGCATTTATGCCACCTTTGTCTCACACTTAGGCTGGTATAGAAGGCCCTTTTGCCCGCACAACCTCTGAACTCATCACCAGAGTGCAGAGGTGCAGGCTACGGTCCTTGTGTGGAGAGATGGGGCATTGATGCCACTTTCATCCCACAATTAGACAATTGGAGGAAGCCCCTCGCCTTCACACTTTCTGACCAAGACATGAAGTGCAGGATGGAATGTCCGTCGACTCACAGACGGCCCATAAGCGGGGTCTAGTATGTGAGGGTCCTAAGTAGTTGCATGTTCTTAATTTAGTTATTTAAGTAATTAAGTGGTTTAGGGGTTAGTTGGGGATTAAAGGGATAATAATTGAGGACCTAGTAACTAGTTAAAGAGACAACCTAGTACCTAACATAGGATAGTCCAAAGGGTTAGTTATGGTCCTAATGACTTAAGGGTACTTTATAAATTATTCTACGTAACCTAATATAATTAAATTAGCAATTTAATTAATTAATTTAAATGGTCAAAACGAAATCTGTACAGTAACCTAGTAACTAGTTAAAAAAACATCCTAGTACCTAACCTAGGATGGTCCAAAGGGTTGGTTATGGTCCTAAAAACTTGAGGGTACTTCTTTAATCACCCTAGGTTACCTATTTAATAAAATTAGTAATTTAATTAATTAATTTTATTGGTTAAAATGAAATGCTTACACTAACCTAGTATAACTCAAGAAATATTCTAGTACTTAACTTAGGATGGTCCAAAAGGGTTAGTTATGGTTCCAATAACTTAGGGGTAATTTAGTAATTACCCTACATATCTTAATTAATTAAATTATCCATTTAATTAATTAATATAAAGGGGGAAAACGAAATCCTTAGGCAAAATTTCAGATTTGACTGAGTGTTGTGTTTTCCTAGTTCTAGTCAATCTAGGAGGGGATTTTTAGTAATTAATTAATTAAATTAAATTACTAAGCCTTGGTTAAATGAGTCAATATAAGTTCCTAAACCTTAAAAATCACGAATAAACACTTAGAAAAGTCGATGCTAAAACAGTAAGAAAAAAGGCAAAAAGTTCATTGACGTTCTTAGGTGAATTCAAGGTGTTTTTCAAGGTTTTGTTCAAAGTTGTCTTCATATATTAAGTTCTACATAAGGTATGATTTTCTATCCTGGAATTCTTTCTCGAAGATTACTTTCCATCGTGTTGATTCTATGAAATCTCAAAAATAGGGTTGTTTCCCAATATTCATGTTGAATGTCCATTTCCCAATATCCTTGTTTACGATTTCAATGATATATACATTAGTATTGATAATGTTGTTGGTATTTGGTGCTAGCTGATATTAATGTGTAGGGTTCTTGATGGGTAAATGTCGAATGAACCTATGAATTGTACTCGTACGATGTTAAGTGTTCGTTACGTGATATAAAGAACTGTGTTGCATTAACTTGTGTCCGAAAATGCGAATCTTGAGATATTACGATTGTGATGTGTATATTTGATGTTAAACGTGACTATATGAAAATGTTATGTTCAATAAAGTGTTCATATAAGGCTGTCCGAAATGGCTACTAATGTGATGCTTGAACTATGCTATAAGGTTAGCTAAAAAGATCTTCATGAAATCATACTTGAATAAATGTTTGGGTGATGCCAATAAAATGGAAAAAAATACATTGGTAGCCATTTTATTAAATGGAAAAGGCTATAATGTTATCTTTAAATAATTAAAAGTTTGTCTAAAGAATAATGTACCCCAAATTTTGCATGAATGGATGTAACTTTAACTTGTACCAATAAATTAGCTATGAATCCATTTCCAAATTGTTTAGGCCAATACTAACTTTATGCCAATCACATATAACCAAAATATTGTAATGACCACTTAAATACATCTAAGGAAATTCAATGAATCCATATCCAAGGGCATGCTAATCATTGGGACAAGTCACAACATGCCCTTAACAAATGAACTATGAACATATGTAACACATTGAATGAAGTTCTCATTGTCCATAAACGATGATATGAAGCTACCAAATGAACGTAAGCAAATAAGGTGGGTATTAACATAATTAAATATGTCTAATTTAAGAAAGTTACAGGAATAATGTGTTAAAGAAAGTGAGACAAGCCTCACTTACACCCAAGATACTATGTTAAGATACTCACGAAAAAGGGTGTTAGAATGTTTGAGACAAGTCTCATTAACACCAACGATGTTATGTAAGGATAATTCACATTTAATCAATGTAAAGAAAAGGATGATAAGTCATCAATAGAGAAAGTAAACCTCAATCTAGAAGCAAGCTTTCATAATGTTTGAGTCAACTCTAAAAGATAAGAAGATAAATGAAGTGAGCAAAGCACCGATATACTATCTATGAGCTTGTGCTGGAACATGTAAGTCTCATGAGATGAGGCTAGCACCGAGGTGGATAAATAGTCTCCAAATTTGTTCTAGTCTTCGAACTATGCCTAGACAAAATGGGAACTATCCTGTAGTTTCCACCTAAGAGAACCAGGTATGTTTCGATCTCACCTTGGCCAGTTAGATCACCTTTTTTTGGTGTGGGGAAGACACTGGATTTCATGTTTAGCTCACATGATCTATGTCGGTCAATACTCAAATGAATGTTGTTGGTTCACTATAGCCATGAGCCACCCTTTTTGTTATGGGGTAAATACTTGACATGAATTCACCTTAGCCGGCGAATCACCTCTTTTCGGTGTGTGGTAGACACTAGATTTCATGTTAGATCACATGATCTAGATTCATTTTTATCGGTGAATCACCTCTTTTTGGTGTGAGAAAGACACTGGATTTCATGTTAGCTCGCATGATCTTAATTCTAAAGATGTCTTTAATAATGAAAGAAAGAAAGATGAAGGAATGTATGTTCATAGTGAGATATGAAAGTAAGAGCTTATGAATATCAATCATCAGTGTTGATACCAATGAAGTTTTCAGCAGATACTGGGCAAAGCCAAAATAAAATTGGCTTATAACGACTTCTTATACTATGCAAATAAAGGGGAGTAAAATGTAATAGCTAATAAATGCTTCATAACTTCCATAATATGAAAATTATGAAATAAGTTTTATAGCCAATAGAGACTTGCTTATGACGTGTTCCTGCCCAACGAATACAGAATGTAATGTATGACTTGTTGTAAGGATAGTAAAATTATTCCCTTAGTCCTTTGGTTACTTACTTGATTCATTGTGGGTATGAGACTACAATGAATCATTTCACTTTTGAGTAAAACAACAGATCAAAGGAATCATTGATCCACACAACAACTAGAAGAAAAAGACTGAAAAAAATTTAAGTGTCAAAGAAAGGGGCTCCCGTGTTAGGGAAAGAAAAATTTCAAATCTTCGCTCGAGTTGTTCAAAAATTATTTTAATGATACTAATGTCTTGTGATCACATAGAAAATAAATTGTTTGCTTTGAATGAATTAAAATACATCATATTCATACACAATTCACAACTAACGAATTATGAAAGTTTGGTGACTTAAATTTCTAGAAATGACATGTTGTATAGGAAGAGCGTTCCTTGATCATGCATAGCGTTATGTGTATGTGTGCATACACCCATACTTAGTTAAAGTTTGTACTAACCCTATACATTTACTATTTCTATAGGTGCAGGTTAGAAAGAAAATTGAAGACTCATTGCAGTGGTTTGGACTCAGCGATCGCCAGACCTGTTGGTAGGTCCTCTCTAGTTCGAGGATGCTACTTCTATTTTCGTAGCCTAGTATTTAGACATAGCTACAGGATGTTATCCCTAGAATTTCTTTCAGATGTTTTCATTTTGAAGCTTTTGTATTAAGGTCGTCTTTGGCAATTTATTAGTATATATTAATACTTTGTTTCGAATTGGTTCTTTAATGATAGATGGTTCCTTTTAATTTGAGTTTACTAGAATATTAATCTATGTAGAAAATATATGAAGTCTATGTATACTTCATTATGTTTAAAAGTTTTAAATTTTCCACAAATTTAACTATATGAATGTGATGAAAGCTATTAAGAGGCTTGTCTACGACCTCTGAGAGGTTAATCATGACCCAAATTCAGGAATCCGCAACGCAACAGGCATCGTTGACCAATCTGAGGTTGCAGACAAGCCTCTTCGTATCATTCATCACATTCATATGGTAAAATTTGCGGAAAATTTAAAACTTTTAAAACTTAATGAAGTGTACATAGACTTCACATAATATTTGCATAAATCTATATACTATGAGCTCAACTAATCAACCAACTACAAATGATTACGCAATTCAAAGGAAGAAATCCATATATCATAATAAGTCTGCTAAAACGGCCTTTATACGAAAGCTTCGAAATGAAAATATCTCAAAGAAACGCTAGGGACAACATCCTCTAGCTATGCCTATATACTAGTCTATGAAGATAGGAGTAGCATCCTCGAACTAGAGAGGACCTACCAAATGGTCCGGAGATCGCTAAGTCAAAACCGCTGCAATGAGTCTTGAATCTACTCTCTGACCTACACATATAAAATTAGAAAATGTATAGGGTTAGTACACTCTTGTACTAAGTATGGGTGTATGCACACATAAGGATATGCAATATCAAGGAAACCTCTTCCTATACAAAATGCCATTTCTTGAAAGTGAAGTCACTAGACTTTCCTAAATTGTTGTTAGTTGTGAATTGTGGTATGAATATGATGTATTTAAATGCATTTAAAGCACAAAACTCATTTTCTACCTAGGAACTAAAGCTCAAAACAACCACGTTACAGAGTTTTAACTTATGGTTGTGAAGCGTGCCACAATCATGACTTATAGACTAAATGATGATAAGAAATCTCCTTTGTTCTACTCTTTATCGTGCTACCAAGAGTTTTGACATTTTTTGTCATTCTAGTATCTAATTTCCTTCTTGTGTGTGCGTGAACACAAGGAGAAACGCAGGAAGGAGAGTTGGAGAAGCAGCTGTTGGGGGAGACCAAGCTCCTCCTCAAGCCCTGCTACAGTTCAAGTGCCTGTCAACCCAGCTGAGTGGACAGATGGTGAAGTAAGGGAAGCATTGCTATAGATGGCACATGCCATCAATACTCAGGCGCAGGCCATCACGACTCAAGCCACAAGAGAGGGTGCTCCCAGGGAGAACCCGCATGCTAGCACCATGAATAGTAGACTAAAGGACTTCACAAGAATGAATCCTTTAGTCTACTGCGCATCCAAAACTAATGAGGATCCCCAGGAGTTCGTAGATGAGGTCCACAATTTTCTTTTTGCCATCGGAGTTGATGAAGAGGAAAAAGCTGAGTTGACTGCATATTATCTCAAAGATGTGGTACAAGTATGGTACAGAATGTGGGATGATGGACGAGCACCAGGAGATGCCCTCATCACTTGGGATATTCTCAAGATTGCCTCTATGGATATATTCTTTCCCAGAGAGCAACGAGAAGCCAAAGTTGAAGATTTCATCAACCAGAGATAGGGTGGTCTGCCGATCAAGGAGTATTCCTTGAAACTTGTTAAACTGTCAACGTATGCTTCTTATATGGTGGCAAATAGCAGGGTTGAAATGAGCAGGTTTGTGATTGGCGTGTCGTAGGATCTAGTGGAAGATTGTCGGGCAACCATGTTGCATGATAACATGGATCTGGGAAGATAGATGGTGCATGCTCAACAATTGGAGGAGAGTCATCGAAAAAGGAGAGTTCAAGAAGGCAAGAAGACCAACCCCGCTGATCAGACTAGTTCTAGCTCTGGTAGGAGTTAATTTGGAGTCCAGAACAGGCCTATGTTCAAGAAGCATTCAGGTAATTCTACTCCTTCCAGGATTTTGAATGTCAAAGTGAACAAGTCTGGCCTAATAAAAGGCAATCATAGGAGTGCCCAGCGAAACAACAAGCCTTGTGGTAAGTGTGGGCATTCTCTTGGAGGTGAATGATTGGTAGGTACTAATGCTTTCTTCAGGTGCAGCAAGAGTGGACACATGATCAGAGACTGCCCTCAAGTGAGAAAGCAGGCCAAGGAAGATGCTCAGCCTCGGCCGAATACAAATGTTGCAGCCGAACCTCCCAAGGGATACAGATTCTATGCATTGAAAGGTAGAGAGGAGCAAGAGAAGTCAGCTTGTTAGATCCAGGATCCACTTTGTCATTTGTTACTCTTTTAGTATCTAGTAAGTTTGACTTGCTTCCTGAGATCTTGCATGAGCCTTTCCTAGTTATTACTTCCATAGGAGATTACATTATAATTGAATGAATATATAAAGAGTGCCCAATGAATATTCCTGATAGAGTCACCCATGCTAACCTCATAGAATTTGCCATGCTTGATTTTGATAGAATCTTGGGTATGAATTGGCTCTATAAGTGTTCTACTACAATAGATTGTCGAAACAAGGTAGTTAGGTTTCAGTTTCAAATGACTTAGAGCTGAAGTGGGAAGGGCGTTGTTAAAATCCAACAAGCCAAATAATTTCCAACCTTAAAGCAAATAAGATGTTGTCAAAGGGTTATTTATACCACTTAGTCAGACTCAATGACTTAGAGCATGATGTTCCTTCCCTAAACTCTGTTCCCATAGTGAATGAGTTCAAAGATGTCTTTCCGGAGTATTTACTAGTAATCCCTCCAGAACGCGAAATTGATTTTGGTGTTGACTTAGATCCCAACACCAGACCAATTTCCATTATCCCTATAGAATGGATCCAGCTGAACTCAAAGAGTTGAAGTTGCAGTTAAAAGATTTACTCTATAATGGCTTCATCTAGCCGAGCATATACCCATGGGGCGCTCCAGTGTTGTTTAGAAAAAGGATAGAACTCTAAGAATGTGTATCGATTATCGGCAAATCAACAAAGTCACTATAAAGAACTAATGCCCTCTACGCAAAATTTATGGTCTATTTGATCAGCTCCAAGGTTCAAGTTTCATTCTAAGATAGATCTCCGGTCAGGCTATAACCAACATAGAGTGAGACAAGAGGACATTCCTAAGACTTCTTTCTGCACTAGGTATGGTCATTACGAGTTTCTGGTCATGTAATTTGGTCTCACAAATGCACCAGCCATGTTGATGGACCTTATGAATAGGGTCTTCCATGAGTAGATTGATTCTTTTGTCTTAGTATTCATAGATGACATCCTCATATACTTTAAGACTAGGGAAGAGCATGAAAAACATTTGAGAATCATATTTCAAGTACTCAGGGAACATTAGTTGTGTGCAAAGTTCAGTAAATATGAGTAATGGCTGAGATCAGTGACCTTTCTTGGTCATGTTGTGACCGACCAGGGTGTTTAGGTTTATCATAAAAAGGTTGAATCAGTGAAGAATTGGTCGAGACCTCTCACTCCCACAGATATTCAGAGTTTCTTGGGTTTGACTAATCATTACCGCAGGTTTGTGGAGGGATTTTCCACTATTGATGCCCTGTTGACAGCCTTAACGAAGAAGAAGGTGAAGTTTGAGTGGTCTGAAAATAGCTTCCAAGAGCTCAAAGACCGCCTCACTTCAGCCAGAGTGCTTATACTGCCGAGGAGTAGAGAAGGGTATGTGGTGTATTGTGATGCGTACCGAGTAAGTTTGGGATATGTTCTTATGTAGGGTGAAAGGGTAATTGCATATGCTTCTGGGTAGTTGAAAGTCCCCGGGAAGAATTACCCTACGAATGATCTTGAGTTAGCTGTTGTGGTCTTTGAGTAAAACTTTGCAGGCATTATTTATATGGTGTACATGTTGATGTATTTACCGACTATAAAGGTCTTCAGTATGTTTTATGTAGGGAGAGTTAAATTTTCGTCAGACGAGATGGCTGGAGCTAGTTAATGATTATGACATGGGAAGTGTGGCTTATATCGATGATAAGAAGAAGGAACTGGTTAAGGAGGTAAACGAATTGGCTGGATTGGGTGTATGGCTGGTCGAAGCATAAAATAGGGGTTTTACATTCATTCTAGTTCTAAATCCTCATTTATTGTAGATGTCAAAGCTAAGAAACGTCTCGAAGCAATACTTATGGAGTTGAAAGACTCAGTGTTGAGTAAGTTAAATGAATCACTCACCCTAAGGGAGGATGGTGTGCATTGATACAGGGCAGATTATGTGTGCCCAATATAGATAATTTTAGGCCCAATATTACTGCAGAAGCTCATGGCTGCAGGTATTCTATTCACTCAGGTTCTACCAAAAAGTATCATGATCTAAATGAGATTTATTTGTGGGAAGGTATGAAGAGAGATATCTCTAAGTTTGTGGAAAAATGTCCCAATTGCCAACAGTTAAGGCCGAAAACCTTAAGCTTGGGGGCCTTACCTAGTCTATTGATATCCCAACATGGAAATGGGAGGCTATTAATATGGATTTTGTGGTTGGTCTGCCCAGGACTAGGAAACTACATAATTCTATTAAGGTTTTTGTTGATAGGATGACTAAGTCTGCACACTTCGTACATGTGAAGTCTACTTACAGGGCCGAAGATTATGTCAAGATGTATATTGACGATATAGTGAGGTGGCATGGGATACCTTTATTTATCATTTCAGATAGGGGATCCCAATTCACTTCTCATATTTGGAGATCTTTCCAAAAGAGCTTGGGTGCACAAGTGAAGCTCAATACTGCTTTTCATCCCCAGACGGATGGAAAAGCAGAGCACCATCCAGACCCTTGAAGACCTTCTGAGAGCATGTGTTATTAACTTCAAGGGGAGTTGGAATGATCACTTGCCGCTGATTGAGTTCTCCTATAATAATAAGTATCATTCCAGCAAATGTATGACACCTTTTGAGGCAATATATGGCCGGAGATGAAGGTCTCGAGTGGGCTGGTTTGAGGTAGGAGAGTCTTCCATCCTTTACACAGAGGTCATACATGAGGCTGTGGAGAAGGTGAGAATGATCAGGGATAGATTGGTGTAGCTTACAGTCGTCAAAAATCCTATGCAGACAATAGAAAGAGAGCTCTTGAATTTAAGGTGGTTTATCAAGTCTACTTGAAGATATCACCATGAAAGAGGTGATGAGGTTTGGTAAGAAAGGGAATATATAGGTCCTTATGAGGTGTTACAGGTTGTAGGAAATGTTGCCTATGAACTAAGGTTACCACAAGACTTGGCTTCTATTCATCCAGTGTTCCACATTTCAATGCTTAATAAGTGTTTAGGCGATCCAGCATCCATTTTGCATGTTGAGGGGTTAGGAGTTGATGATAACCTTTCTTATGGATTGGTTTCAGCTGAAATATTAGATAGCCAAGTGAACGAGACAGAGGAACACGGAGGTTGCCACCGTGAAAGTATTATGAAGGTATCACCTTGTTAAGGGAGCAACATGGGAGGACGAGGCCGACATGAGATCCCGTTACCGTAACTTGTTCTGTTTTTGAGGTTAGATATACTCTTCCAAATTATGTTTTTTGTGTAAGAAACTATAAGTTTTAGTGCATTAGTAAATTTTTATGTTTTATGTCCATAACCATGTGCCTTATACATGCAATATAGGAGTTAAAATGAGTTAATGCTTGCATTCATGTTGCTGTTTTTGTATAGTATAAGCATGATTTTTCTGTTGCATGAGTTGTGATGTGCATTAAGTTAAGTTCCATTTAAGAGGAAGTTCCTCAATATCAAATATGAAGCTTCAGATAAGCTTGAGTAATATGCATTATGAAGAGTAAGTGTGAATCAGAAATTCACTAAAAGTAAAGTGTCAAGTATGTTATGGTGTTTTCGAAAAATTACCCTCCTTGATTGAAGATGATGCGTAGTTTCATTCGGGGACGAATGTTCCAAAGGAGGTGGGGGGAGGTGATAATGTAACATTCCAAAACATATACTTGTCTGATGAAGAGACTATTAAGTTTTAAGAATGGGTATTGGGGTACATAGGCATCCCAATGCCCAATATGTAGAAATATTAGGCATATTAGGAAATATTGGCTTAAAGGGTGTTTAGCCAATTGTATATGTATTAACAAGTTTGTCAAAGAAATTTACCTGCATTAAATACCCAATGCTAAAAATCTTCATTTTCATCGTTCACAAAATAAGTGCAAGGCATCCATGAGTAAAGCCTAGGCACCATAACACATGACCAATTAAAATAGGCATGTAGATTAAGCAGTGGCATAGAAATAGTGAGGATCCATTGGGCAGTAATTAAACATTAAAAATGAAAAATAAGGAATAGTAAGTTAGGAAATGAGCAGCAACCCATCTGCAAGCACATGTGCAACCCATGTGCGAGAAATCATTTAGGGCGGTTAGGGGCAGGCGCACATGTTGGGGACAAGCCTTGTGGGGCTGAGCTTCCTAACCAACTCTAAGCTCTGACTAACTTACCTAATTAAACTAGTACTATATGAAATAAAAAAATTAGTGCACCCGACAACTGAAGACTTAACCGGGTGACACTAACCGAGTAACTAGTTAAGGAGACAACCTAATACCTAACATATGATGGTCCAAAGTGTTAGTTATGGTCCTAAAGACTTAAGGGTACTTTAAAAATTACCCTAGTTCACCTAATTATTTAAATTATAAATTTAATTAATTAATTAAAATGGTCAAAACAAAATCCTTACACTAACCGAGTAACTAGTTAAAGAAACATCCTAGTACCTAACCTAGAATGGTCCAAAGGGTTGGTTATTGTCCTAATGACTTGAGGTTACATTATTAATTACCCTAGGTCACCTAATTAATTAAATTAGAAATTTAATTAATTAATTTTAATGGTAAAAACGAAATCCTTATACTAACCTAGTATAACTCAAGAAACATCCAAGTACTTAACCTAAGATGGTCCAAGGCTTAGTTATGGTTCCAATGACTGAGTGGTAATTTAGTAATTAACCTATATCCCTTAATTAATTAAATTATCCATTTAATTAATTAATGTAAAGTTGACAAACGAAATCCTTAGGAAAATTCAGATTTGACTAAGTGTTGTGTTTTTCTAGTTCTAGTCAGTCTAGGAGGGGATTTTTAGTAATTAATTAATTTATTTATTTAATTAACTTATTCATACATAGTTTAATGAGTCAATATCATTTACTAAACCTACAAAATCACGATCAAACACATAGAAAAGTCGACGCTAAAATAGTAAGCAAAAAGGCAGAAAGTTCATCAACGTTCTTAGGTGAATTCAAGGTGTTCTTCAAGGTTTCTTTCAAGGTGGTCTTCATAGATTAATTTCTAAATAAGTTATGGGTTTCTCTACTTGAACTATCTCTCCAAGATTACTTTCCATCTTCTTGAATCTATGAAATCTCGAAACTGGAGTTGTTTACCAAGATTCTAGTTGAATGTCCTTTTCCCTAGTATCCTTGTTCACAATTTCAATGATATATAGATTAGTATTGATCATGTTGTTGTTATGTGGTTATGTCTGATCATAATGTGTAGGGTTCTTGACTTGTGATTTCGAATGAAACTATGAATTGTACTCGTACGATTTTAAGTGTTCCTTATGTTATATAAAGAACTATGTTGCATCAACTTGTGTCCGAAAATGCTAGTCTTGAGATGTTACGGTTTTGTTGTGTATACTTGCTGTTAAATGTGTCTTTATGAAAATGTTATGTTCACTAATCTGTTTATATAAGGCTGTCCTAGATGAATACTAATGTGATGCTTGAACTATGTTATAAGGTTGGCTAAAAAGATCTCCATGAAATCATACTTGAATGAATGTTTGACTGATACCAATAAAATGGCTAACAATATATTTTTAGCCATTTTATTAAATGGAATTGGCTATAATGTTATCTTTAAATAATTAAAAGTTTGGCTAATGAATAATGTACCCCAAATTTAGCATAAATGCATGTAACTTTTGCTTGTGCCAATAAATTGGCGGAGAAGCCATTTCCAAATTGTTTAGGACAATACTAATTTTATGCCAATCACATATAACCAAAATATTGTAATGACCACTTAAGTAGATATAAGGAAATTATATTAATCCATATTCAAAGGCATGCCAATCATTGGGACAAGTCCAAAATGCCCTAAACAAATGAACTATGAACAAATGTAACTCATTGAATGAAGTTCTCATTGTCCATTAACAGTGATATGAAGCTACCAAATGAACGTAAGCAAGTTAGGTGGTTATTAAAATAATTAAATATGTCTAAGTTAAGAAAGTAACAAGAATAAGGTGTTAAAGGAAGTGACACAAGCCTCAGTTACACCTAAGATACTATGTTAAGATACTCACAAAAAAGGGCGTTAGAATGTGAGAGACATGTCTCATTAACACCAAAGATGTTATGTAAGTATAATACACATTTCATCAATGTAAAGAAAATGATGATAAGTCAACAATAGATTAAGTAAACCTCAATCTAAAAGCAAGCTTCCATACAGTTTGAGTCAACTCTAAAAGATAAGAAGATAAATGAAGCGAGCAAAGCACCGATAGACTAGCTATGAGCTTGTGCTTTCACGTGTAAGTCTCATGAGATGAGGCTGGCACCGAGGTGGATAAACAGTCTTCAAATGTTTTCTTGTCTTTGAACTATGTCTATCAAACATGGGAACTAGCCTGTGGTTTCCACCTATGAGAGCTAGGTATGTTTCGATCTCACCTTGGCCAGTGAGATCACCTCTTTTCGGTGTGGGGAAGACATTGGATTTCATGTTTACCTCACATGATCTTTGTCGTTTAATACTCAAAAAAATGTTCTTGGTTCACTAAATCCGTGAGCCACCCCTTTCGGTGTTGGGTAAACAATTGACATGTATTCACCTTAGCCGGCGAATCACCGCTTTTTCGGTGTGGGGCAGACACTAGATTTTATATTAGCTCACATGATCTAGATTCTTTTTTATCGGTGAATCACCTCTTTTCGGTGTGGAGAAAGCACTGGATTTTATGGTATCTCACATAATCTTAATTCTAAAGATGTCTCTACAAAAGAAATAAAGAAAGATGGAAAGAACATATGTTCAAAGTGTGATATGAAATTACGAGCTTATGAATATCAATCGCCAGTGTTGATACCAAAGAAGTGTAAGAAAATAATGGGCAAAGCCAAATAAAATTGGCTTATAATGACTTCTTATATTATGCCAATAAAGGGGAGTCAAATGTAATATCTAATCAATGCTTCATAACTTCCATAATATGAAAATGATGAAATAAGTGGCACAACCAATAGAGACTGCCTTATGAAATGTTCCTGCCCAGCGAATACAGAATTTAATGTATGACTTGTTGTAAGGATAGTGAAATCATTCCCTTAGTCCTTGGGTTGCTTACTTGATTCATTGTGGGTATGGGACTGCAATGAATCATTGCACTTTTGAGTATAACATCAGATTAAAGAAATTATTGAACTACACAACATAAAGAAGAAAAAGACTGGAAAAAAAATTAAGTGTCAAAGAAAGGGGCTCTTGGGTTAGGGATAGAAAATTTTCAAATCTTTGCTCGAGTTGTTTAAAAATGATGTTGATGATACTAATGTCTTGTGATCACATAAAAAATGTGTTGTCTGCTTTGAATGCATTAAAATAAATCATATTCATACCAACATTCACAACTAACGAATTAGGAAAGTCTAGTGACTTAAATATCATGCATAGTCTTATGTGTGTGTGTGCATGCACCCATACTTAGTACAAGTGTGTACTAACCCTATATGTTTATCATTTTTATAGGTGTAGGTCAAAGAGCATATTGAAAACTCATTGCTGCGGTTTGTACTGAACGATCTCCAGACCTTTTGTTAGGTCCTCTTTAGTTCGAGGGTGCTACCTCTATTTTCATAGCCTAGTATATAGACATAGCTAGATGATGTTGTCCCTAGAGTTTATTTAAGATGTTTTCATTTTGAATCTTTTGTATTAAGGCCGTCTTTGGTAACTTATTATGACATATTAATCCTTTGTTTCGAATTGGCTCTTTAATGATAGATGGTTGTTTTTAATTTGACCTTAGTAGGATGATAATCTATGTAGAAAGTATATGAAGTCTATGTATACTTCATTATGTTTAAAAGTTTTAAATTTTCGTAAATTTAACTATATGAATGTGATGAAAGCTTAGAAGATGCTTGTTTTTGACCTCTGAGAGGTCAATCACGACATGGATTAAGGAATCCAAAGCGCAACCGGCATCGTTCACCTCATGGAGGTCGCAGCCAAGCATCTTCTTTGCATTCTTCACATTCATATAGTAAAATTTCCAGAAAATTTAAAAGTTTAACAACTTAATGAAGTTTACATTGATTTCATATAATATTTGCATAAATCCATATACTATAACATTAACTAAACAACCAACTATAAATGATTGATTACACAATTCAAAGGAAAAAATGCATATATCATAATAAGTCTGCCAAAACGGCCTTATTACAAAAGCTTCGAAATGAAAACATCTGAAAGAAAATCTAGGGACGACATCCTCTAGCTATGTCTAAATACTAGGCTATGAAGATAGGAGTAGTATCTTCAAAGTAGAGAGGACCTACCAATGGTCTGGAGATCGCTGAGTCCAAACCGTTGCAATGAGTCTTCAATCTGCTCTCTGACATGCACCTATAAAAATAGTAAATGTATAGGATAGTACACACTTCTACTAAGTATGGGTGTATGCACACATACATATAAGGCTATGCATGATCAAGGAAAGCTCTTCCTATACAATATGCCATTTCTGGAAAGTGAAGTCACTAGAGTTCCCTAATTTGTTAGTTGTGAATTGTGGTATGAATATGGTGTATTTTAATGCATTCAAATCACACTACTCATTTTCTACCTAGGAACTAAAGCTCAAAACAACCACGTTTCTTAGTTTCTAATTTTCTACCTAGGAACTAAATTTTGCTGTTTAGAGCCACAACATTTTCTATCATTCTAGGATCTAATTTCCTTCTTGTGTGTGCGTGAACACAAGGAGAAACACAGAAAGGAGAGTTGGAGAAGCAGCTGTTGGGGGAGACCAAGCTCCTCTTCAAGCCCCAGCTACTGGAGTTCAAGTGCCTGTCAACCGTGAAGTAAGGGAAGCATTGTGCAGATGGCACATGCCATCACTACTCAGACGCATACCATCACGGCTGAAGCCATAAGAGAGGGCGCTCCTAGGGAGAACCCGCAAGCTAGCACCATGGATAGAGAACTAAAGGACTTCACCAGAATGGATCTTCCAGTCTACTACGAGTCCAAGACTAATGAGGATCCCCAGGAGTTCATAGATGAGGTCCACAAGATTCTTTGTGCCATGGGAGTTGATGAATAGGCAAAAGCTGAGTTGACTGCATATCAACTCAAAGATGTGGCATATGTGTGGTAAACAATGTGGGATGATTGACGACCACCACGAGATGCCCTCATCACTTGGGATACTCTCAACACTTCCTTTCTAGAGAGATTCTTTCCTAGAGAGAAATGAGAAGCCAAAGTTGAATAGTTCATCAACCTGAGACAGGGAGGTATGTCGGTCAAGGAGTATTTCTTGAGATTCGTTACACTCTCAAAGTATGCTCTTCTATAGTAGAAAATAGAAGGGATGAAATGAGCAGGTTTGTGTCTAGCGTGTCAGAGGATCTATTAGAAGATTGTCAGCAGTCATGTTGCATGATAAAATGAATCTGGGCAAATTAATGGTGCATGCTAAGCAAGTGGAGGAGAGTCGTTGAAAAAGGACAATTCAAGAAGGCATGAAGCCTAATCCCGTTGATCAGACTGGTTCTATCTATGGTAGGAGCTCATTTAAAGTCCAGAGCAGTCCTAAGTTCAAGAAGCACTCAGGTAATTCTACTCCTTCCAGGAATTTGAATGCCAAAGTGAACAAGTCTGGCCTCAAAAAGGGCAATGATAGGAGTTCAAAACAAAATAGCAAGATTTGTGGTAAGTGTGGGCGTTCGCATAGAGGTGAATGTTTTGGTAGGTACTAACGCCTGCTTCAAGTGCGGAAAGAGTGGGCACATGGTCAGAGACTACCCTTAAGTTAGGAATCACGACAAGGAAGATGCTCAGCCTCGGCCGAATCCAAATGTTGCAACGGAACCTACCAAGAGGAACATATTGTATGCATTAAAATTTAGAAAGGAGCAAGAGAAGTCAATTAATGTTGTCACTGGTACATTGCATGTCTTCTTTTATCATGTGTATGCTTTTGTAGATCCAAGATCCACTTTGTCATTTGTTACTCCTTTAGTAGCTAGCAAGTTTGACTTTCTTCCTGAGATTGCATGAGCCTTTCATAATTAGTACTCCCATAGGAGATGGCATTATAGATGAAAGAGTATATAAAGAGTGACCAATTAATATTCTTGATAGAGTCACCCATGCTGACCTTATAGAATTACCCACACTTGATTTTGATATTATCTTCGGTATGAATTGGCTCCATAAGTGTAATGCTACAATAAACTGTCAAAAACGGGTAGTGAGGTTTAAGTTTCCAAATGAGTTAGAGCTGAAGTGGGAAGGGCGTATTTCAAATCCAACAAGCCAAAAAGTTTCAAACCTCAAACCAAATAAGATGTTGTCTAAGGGGTTATTATACCACTTAGTCAGAGTCAATGACTTAGAGCATGATGTTCCTTCCCTAGATTTTGTGCCCATAGTGAATGAGTTCAAAAATGTCTTTCCAGAGGATTTACTAGTAATCCCTCCAGAACGCGAAATTGATTTTGGTGTTGACTTAGATCCCAACACCTAACCAATTTCCATTCTCCCTATAGAATAGATCCAGCTGAACTCAAAGAGTTGAAGTTGCAGTTAAAAGATTTACTTGATAATGGCTTCATCAAGCCGAGCATATACCCATGGGGCGCTCTAGTGTTGTTTGTCAAGAAAAAGGATGGAACTCTAAAAATGTGTATCGATTATCGGCAAATCAACAAAGTCACTATGAAGAACTAATGTCCTCTACGCAGAATTTATGGTCTATTTGATCAGCTCCAAGGTTCAAGTTTCTTTTCTAAGATAGATCTCCGGTCAGGCTATCACCAACATAGAGTGAGACAAGAGGACATTCCTAAGACTTCTTTCTGCACTATGTATGGTCATTACGAGTTTCTTGTCATGTCATTTGGTCTCACAAACGCACCAACCATGTTGATGGACCTTATAAATAGGGTCTTCCGTGAGTAAATTGATTCTTTTGTCTTAGTATTCATAGATGACATCTTCATATACTTTAAGTCTAGGGAAGATCATGAACAACATTTGAGAATCACATTTCAAGTACTCAGGGAACATCAATTGTATGCAATGTTAAGTAAATATGAGTTCTGGCTGAGATTAGTGACCTTTCTTGGTCATGTTGTGACTGACAAGGGTGTTGAGGTTTATCAGAAAAACGTTGAATCGATGAAGAATTGGTCGAGACCCCTCACTCCAATAGATAATCAGAGTCTCTTGGGTTCGGCTAATCATTATCGCAGGTTTGTAGAGGGATTTTCCACTATTGATGCCCTGTTGACAGCCTTAACGAAGAAGAAGGTTAAGTTTGAGTGGTTTGAAAAGTGTGAAAAGAGCTTCCAAGAGATCAAAGACCAACTCACTTCAGCCTCAGTGTTTACATTTTCGAGGAGTGGAGAAGGGTTTTGTGGTGTATTGTGATATGTGCCGAATAGGTTTGGGATATGTTCTTATATAGGGTGGCAAAGTAATTGCATATGCTTCCTGGCAGTTGAAACTCCACGAGAAACTACCCTACTCATGATCTTTAGTTAGTTGTTATGGTATTTGTGTTATAATTTGGAGGTATTATTTATATGGTGTACATGTTGATGTACTTACTAACCATAAAATTCTTCAGTATGTTATTACGCAGAGAGAGTTAAATCTTCGTCAGAGGAGATGGCTGGAGTTGCTTAAAGATTACGACATGAGTGTTCATTATCACCTAGGCAATGCAGATGTAGTGGGTGATGCTTTGAGCCGTTTGAACATGGCAGTGTGGCTTATATTGATGATGACAAGAAGGATCTGGTTAAGGAGGTACACCAATTGGCTAGATTGGGTGTACGACTGGTAGATACACCAAATAGGGGTGTTTCAGTACGTTCTAGTTCTGAATTCTCATTTGTTGTAGATGTAAGAACTAAGCAACATATCAACCCAATACTTATGGAGTTGAAAGACTCAGTGTTGATTAAGTTGAATGAATCACTCTCCCAAGGGGAGGATGGTGTGTTTCGATACAGGGGATTATGTGTGCCCGATATAGATGGTTTGAGGCCTAATATTATTGTAGAAGCTCATGGCTGTTGGTTTTCTGTTTATCTAGGTTCTACAAAAATGTATCATGATCTAAAGGTGATTTATTGGTGGGAAGGTATGAAGAGAGATATCTCCAAGTTTGTGGAGGAGTGTCCCAATTGCAAACAGGTTAATGCCGAACACCTTAAGCATGGGGGACTTAACCTGTCTATTGATATCCCAAAATGGAAATGAGAGGCTATTAGTTTGGATTTTGTTGTTGGTCTGCGCAGGACCAGGAAACTACATAATTCTATTCGGTTGATGTTGACAGGATGACTAAGTCTGCACACTTCATACCTGTGAAGTCTACTTACAGGGCCGAAGATTATGCCAAGCTATATATTTATGAGATAGTGAGGTGGCATGGGATCCATTTATCTATCATTTCGGATAGGAGCCCAGTTCACTTCTCAATTTTGGAGATCTTTCCAAAAGAGCTTGGGTATATAGGTGAAGCTCAATACTGCTTTTCATCCCTAGACGGATGGACAAGTAGAGCGTACTATCCTGACCCTTGAATACATGCTGAGAGCATGTGATATTTACTTCAAGGGGAGTTGGGATGATAACTTGCCGCTGATTAAGTTCTCCTATAATAATAACTATCATTCCAGCATTGGGATGGCACCTTTTGAAGTGCTCTATGGCCAGGAGATGTAGTTCTCCAGTGGAATGGTTTGAGGTAGGAGATTCTTCCATCCTTGGACCAAAGATCATGAATGAGGCTGTGGAGAAGGTGAGAATGATCAGTGATAGATTGGCTACTACTTACAATTGTCAAAAATCCTATGCAGACAACAAAAAGAGATCTCTTGAATTTGAGGTGGGTGATCAAGTCTACTTGAACATATCACCCATGAAAGGGGTGATGACGTTTGGTAAGAAAGGAAAGTTGTCCGCGGTATACTGTCCTTATGAGGTCTTATAGAGAGTATGAAATGTTGTCTACGAACTGAGGTTACTACAAGACTTTGCATCTGTTCATCTAGTGTTCCACGTTTCAATGCTTAAGAAGTTTTTAGGCGATCCAACATTCATCCTACCTGTTGAGGGGTTAGGAGTTGATGAGAATCTTTCTTATGAAGAGGTTCCAGTTGAAATATTAGATCGCCAAGTGAAGCAGCTGAGGAACAAGGAGGTTGCCACCGTAAAGGTATTATGAAGAAACCACCTTGTTGAGGGAGTAACATGGGAGGCCATGGCCGACATGAGATCCCGTTACCCTCATTTGTTCAGTTCTTGAGGTTAGATATACTCTTCTAAATTCTAGTTTTTGTTTAAGAAACTCTATGTTATAATGCATTAGTCGATTTTGATGTTTTAAGTCCATAATCATGTGTCTTATACAAGCACTATATGAGTTAAAATGAGTTCATGGTTGCATCCATGTTGTTGTTTTGTATAGCGTATGCATGATTTTTGTGTTTCATGAGTTGTGATGTGCATTAAGTTAAGTGCGATTGAGGAGGAAGTGCCTCAATCTCAAATATGAAGCTTCATATAAGCTTGAGTAATATGCATTATCCAGAGTAAGTGTGAATCAGAAATTCACTAAGAGTAAAGTCTCAAGTATGTTATGGTGTTTTCGAAAAGTACCCTCCTTAATTTAAGATAAATGCACCCCAAAATGTATTAAATGTTCTATGAATTTCCATAAGAGATCAAGTGAAAGTGTTGCTTAAAATGAGATGAAAAAATGATTAAATTTCCAGCAAAACTACAAGTTTGGTTTAGGCTAAATAATAATGAATAAATCTGGAAATTATTAGAGTGTAAAGGGATGAGGCCACAAGGATTCGAACCTGTGATCTCACCTGTATAATGCCTTAAAAACGTGAAAAGAGAAATGGAGTCGAGGAGAATTAATCTTGGTGGGCTGGCTGAAAGTATACATAGACTTCATATTGATATATAAGTCATACGTGAATTAAATGTTCAAGAATAATGCCACCTGCTCAGATCGAAATCGAGATCTTGGCATACATACAAGATGCAGAACTCTTGTACTACATAATCTTAGGAAGATATGAGTCACATAATGAACAATAAATGAAACCTCATTACTCGTATGTATAGACCCATAAGTCTAGCATACATTTAAAAATAAGTGAACATAAGAGGTATGTAATGAAACGATGAAACCCTAGAAGGGTTGAGTTATAGTGTGAAATACAAAAATGGCCAAGTGCATTGTCATATGATGAAATGAACATTCACGTAAAAAGGGGTGAGTAATTATGAAGAGAAAATGTGCTACTGTTAATCAATGTGGTGACAACATGATATGAGTCTAATGTAAAAGATGAGAACAATCTCAAATGAGCCTAAGTAAATATTACCAAAATGTACTCACCTACGAGAGTGTAAAGTTAATGAAGAGACCAATATCAATGAACACTTTAATGAAAGTATTGAGATTAACACACTTAATACTAATGATGAGATGATAAATCATCTATTGAGCTATGATGTCCTCATACTAGAAGTCATCTTCCATGATGTATCAGTTGAATGTAGTGGATCTTTATACTGAGCACCGATAGACTAGATATGAGCGATGATGCCTTCTTTCGGGAAGGGCAGAGGTTCACATAACTCTCATGAGATGAGACTGTCCAGCATGCTGGGTATAGGTTTCCTAATATCTGCTAGTCTTCAAACCTATGCTGCCAATATAGGGATCTAGCAGGGTTAAATTCCAATGTACGCTAGTATGTTTCGGGTCACTTTAGCAGGTGATTCCACCTTTTTCGGTGTGGGGGAGACACTGGATTTCATGATGCTCACATGATCTATGTAGGTTAAAGATAAAGTTCCCCATGAATGAATGAGGCCAGCCTCAAATGATGCACATAATGAAATGAATGATACCAAAGGTGTTAGGGTAGGATAATCAAGAGGTGAGCTAGACTTAGGTAATGACACTAGGTCATTCTTGCTCATTGCACAACGAACCCGATGAATGTCTTAAACTACATCCTAGGTATAGCTGGTGTTTACACTAGCCTATGAATGAAATGAAATGATGTACGTATGAATGAATGAAGTAAACTCTGTGTTTGCTAAAGAAGGCTCCCTAGTTTAGGTCCTATATGTTGAGACCTCATTTTCAAGAAGTGTTGATATCAAGTCCATGATTCAAAGGTCACATGGCATATGAACGAATAATATGAAAAATATTATGTACTATATGCAATATATTATGTGCTATGAGCTAGATGTTATGTGTTGTATGCAATATGATAAGTATGATGATGCATGTTACTCTCATGGCATGACTTTCGTAATCCCAATTGGGAAAGTCCACTAACTTAAATTTCCATAATCATGTTGTTAGGAAAGAGTTGTTCTTAGTCATTCATGTCCTTGGTGTGTGCTTTCATATACCCATACTTAGTACAAGTGTGTACTAATCCCATACAACTCTTGAAATATTGGGCATATTAAAAATGTTATCTTAAAGGGTGTTAGCTAATTTTCTATGTACTAACAAGCTTGTCCGAGAAATGTACCTACAATAAAGACCCTAAGCTAAAAATCTTCATTTTTATAATTCACAAAATAAGTGTGAGGCATCCATATGTCAAGCCTAGGCACCATACTACATAACCAATTAAAATGAGCATGTAGATTAAGCAGTGCCCAAGGACATAGTGAGGATCCTTTGGTCAATAAGTAAACATTCCAAAATGAACCATCAAGAATAGTTAGTTAGGAAATGAGCAGCAACCCATGTGCAAGAACATGGGCAACCCATGTGCAAGAATTCGGTTAGGGTGGTTAAGGAAGTTAAGGGTAGGCACACATGTGGGGGTCAAGTAATGTGGGGCTGAGCTTCCTAAAAAACTCTAGGCGCTAACTAACTTACCTAACTAGATAACCAACCTAGGACTAACCGAAATAAACCAATTAGTGCAGACTTAATCGGGTGATACTAACCTAGTAACTAGTTAAAAAGACAACCTAATACATAACCTAAGACGGTCCAAAGAGTTAGTTATGGTTATAACGACTTAAGGGTAATTTATAAATTACCCTAGGTCACCTAATTAATTAAATTAACAATTTAATTAATTAATTTAAATGGTCAAAACGAAATCCATACACTAACCTACTAACTAGTTAAAGAAACATCCTAGTACCTAACCTAGGATGGTCCAAAGGGTTGGTTATGGTCCTAACGACTTGAAGGTACTTTAGAAATTACACTAGGCACCTAATTATCTAAGTTAAAAATTTAATTAATTTATTTTAATGGTCAAAACTAAATCCTTACACTAACCTAATATAACTCAAGAAACATCCTAGTACTTAACCTAGGATGGTCCAAAAGGGTTAGTTATGGTTCCAATGACTAAGGGGTACTTTAGTAATTACGCTATATCCCTAAATTAATTAAATTGACCATTTAATTAATTAATTTAAAGGGGCAAAACGAAATCCTTAGGAAAAATTACAGATTTGACTAAGTGTTGTCTTTTCCTATAAATTTAGGAGGGGACTTTTAGTAATTAATTAATTAATTTGCTTAATTGACTTATTAAGCCTTACTTTATTGAGTAAATATCAGTTCCTAAACCTAAAAACTCACAATAAAACACTTAGCAAAATCGACGCTAAAACAGTAAGCAAAAAGACAGGAAGTTCATCGACGTTCTGAGGTGAATTCAAGGTGTTCTTCAAGATTCCGTCAAGGTGGTCTTCGTATATTAAGTTCTACATAATATATGTATTTATATCCTGAAATTATTTCTCCAAGAGTACTTTCCATCGTCTTGAATCTATAAAATCTCGAAACTACGGTTGTTTCTCAAGATTCTTATTGAACGTCCTTTTCCCTAGTATCCTTGTTCACGATTTCAATTATATATAAATTAGTCTTAATCATGTTGTTGGTATGTGGTGCTAGCTGATCATAATGTGTAGGGTTCTTGATTTTTAAATGTTGAATGAACCTATGAATTTTACTCGTCTGAAGTTAAGAGTTCGTTACGCGATATAGAGAACTATGTTGCATCAACTTGTGTCCAAAAATGCTAGTCTTGATATGTTACGGTTGTGATGTGTATACTTGCTTTTAAATGTGACTTTATGAAAATATTATATTCATTAAAGTTTTCATATAAGGCTGTGCAAAATGGCTACTAATGTGATGCTTGAACTATGTTATAAGGTTGGCTAAAAAGATCTCCATGAAATGATACTTAAATGAATGTTTGGCTGATGCCAATAAAATGGCTATGAGTTGTCTATAATGTTATCTTTCAATAATTAAAAGTTTGGCTAATGAATAATGTACCCCAAATTTAGAATGAATTAATGTAACTTTGGCTTGTGCCAATAAATTGGGTATGAAGCCATTTCCAAATTGTTTAGGCCAACACTAATTTTATGCCAATCACATATAAACAAAATATTGTAATGAATACATAAGTACGTCTAAGGAAATTCAACGAATCTATATCCTAGGGCATGCCAATCATTGGGAAAAGTCCCAACATGCCCTAAACAAATGAACTATGAACATATGTAACTCATTGAATGAAGTTCTCATCGTCCATGAACGATGATATGAAGCTACCAAATGAAATTAAGCAAGTAAGGTGGGTGCTAACATAATTAAATATGTCTAAGTTAAGAAAGTGATCAGAATGAGGTTTTAAAGGGAGTGAGACAAGCCTCACTTACACTGAAGATACTATGTTAAATTAAGAAAGTGACCAGAATGAGGTGTTAGAGGAAGTGAGACAAGCCTCACTTACACCTAAGATACTATGTTAAGATACTTACGAAAAAGGGTGTTAGAATGTGTGAGACAAGTCTCATTAACACCAAAGATGTTATTTAAGGATAATACACATTTCATCAATGTAAATAAAAGGATGATAAGTCCTCAATAGAGTAAGTAAACCTTCATCTAGAATCAAGCTTCCATAATGTTTGAGTCAACTCTAAAAGATAAAAAGATAAATAAAGTGAGCAAAGCACCGATAGACTAGTCGTGCCACCCCTTTCGGTGTGGGGTAAACACTTGACATGGATTCACCTTAGCTGGCAAATCACCCCTTTCAGTGTGGGGCAGACACTAGATTTCATGGTTGCTCAAATGATCTAGATTCATTTTTATCGGTGAATCACCTATTTTTGGTATGTGGAAGATACTGGATTTCATGTTAGCTCACATGATCTTAATTCTAAAGATGTCTCTAATAAATCAAGAATGAAATAAGAAAGAATGTATGTTCAAAGTGTGCTATGAAAGTAAAACATCGTCAGTGTTGATACCACTGTAGTTTTCAGCAAATAATGGGCAAAGCCAAATAAATTTGGCTTATAATGACTTCTTATATTATGCCAATAAAGGGGACTAAAATTTAATTGATAATTAATGTTTCATAACTTCTGTAATATGAAAATGATGAAATAAGTGGCACAACCAATAGAGACTGGCTTATGAAGTGTTCCTGCCCAAACGAATACAGAATTTAATGTATGACTTGTTGTAAGGATAGTGAAATCATTCCCTTAGTCCTTCGGTTACTTACATGATTCATTGTGGGTATGGGACTAGAATGAAACATTGCACTTGTGAGTAAAATATCATATTAAAGGAATCATTCAACTACACAACAACAAGAAGAAAAAGACTGAAAAAAAAATTAAAGTGTCAAAGAAAGTGGCTCTCGTGTTAGGGGTAGCAAAATTTCAAATCTTCGCTTGAGTTGTTCTAAAAGTATGCTGATGATACTAATATACTGTGATCACATAGAAAATGAGTTGCGTTCTTTGAATGCATCAAAATACATCATATTCATACTACAATCCTTGACTAACGAATTAGGGAAGTCTAGTGACTTAAATTTCCAGAAATTGCATGTTGTATAGGAAGAGCGTTCCTTGATCATGCATAGACTTATGTATATGTGTGCATACACCCATAATTAGTACAAGTGTGTTCTAACCCTATATATTTACTATTTTTATAGGTGCAGATCGGAGAGTAGATTGAAGACCCACTGCAGTGGTTTGGACTCCGCGATCTCCAGACCTTTTGGTAGGTCCTCTCTAGTTCGAGGATGCTACTTCTATTTTCATAGCCTAGTATTTAAACATAGCTAGAGGATGTTATCCCTAGTGTTTCTTTCAGATGTTTTAATTTTGAAGATTTTGTATTAAGGCCGTCTTTGGCAAGTTAATATGATATATTAATCCTTTGTTTCAAATTAGTTCTTTAATGATAGATGGTTGTTTTTAATTTGAGCTTAGTATAATATTAGTCTATGTAGAAAGTATATGAAGTCTATGTATACTTCATTATGTTTAAAAGTTTTAAATTTTCCACAAATTTAACAATATGAATGTCATGAAAGCTAAGAAGAGGCTTTTCTGCGACCTCTGAGAGGTTAACGATGCCAGTTGCATTCGGATTCCATAATTCGGGTGTGACATTTCCACGTATAACATCTCATACTGTTTCTTTATACTGAGTTTAGTATACATAGTTGAGTATATATAGTTGAGTATCCAGAGTTTGAGTACCAAGAGTCAAGTGTCTTATGATTGAGTCAAGCCTTATATCGCCGAATTGAATATCTTATCTTTGAGTTAAATATCTTATTAATGAGTTGAGTTTTTGTTGAGTGAGTTTAAAAGAGGTAAGTATGTTTCCTTTTTATCAAGTTAAAGCTTATATTAATGATTTATAATCCCCCTTACATGCTCGTACATTTCACGTACTAAGCCATTTAGCATGCATCATTCCATGATGCAGATACAGGTACTCATGATCATCAATACACACTTCATTGATAACACATGTAGTTCGAGTTAGATGTGGTGAGCCTCCTTACTATTGAGGGTTCCAATTATACTTTAAGATGTATAAGTTGTAAAGAATGTCATGGGTCTTTTCCCGACTTTCATCTTTGTCAATTAGAGATTTCATAGATAGACAATAGAGTTTGAAATGTATGTTTCATTTATCTTGTTTAATGTTTTAAAGAGTTGAGTTGCCTTTTTTGGCTAATTGAATATACGATTATATTTAGAGTTAATTATTTCACTTCGAATGATTTTTTTTAAACTATGTATGCTTGAGTTAGTCTTTTGCTTATAGTTAGTGTGTCGGCCATATCTAGGGTGTAGGCTAAAGTCGTGACTAGAGATTATAGTTTTTAGGGGTTTTAAGTAGTTTTGTAGGGGCTTTAAATGGGTATTAAGGTTTATTTTAGGGTTTATAGGATTTATGGTTTCTTATGGTTTAAGGTTTCTTATAGTTTTAGGTAGGATTTAGGGTTTTAGGTTACGGTATACGATTTGAGTCTTAAAGGATTATTTAGGGTAAGGGTTTTATTTAGGTTTTTAAGATTTGGGGCTTTGGGTTTTTAGGTTATGGTTTTTAGGGTTTTATAGATTTATGGTTAAGGGCTTAGGGTTTATGTGTGTTTTGGGGTTTCATATATATGATATAGGTATTGATATGGTTTAAATCTTAGATTGTTTTTTATGTTTAGGTGTTTTTGATTTTTGTAGGGTTTTTAAGGATTAAGTGTTTCTTAGGGGTTTTAGGGTTTCTAATTTAGAGCATAGGGTTTTGTAGGGGTTTTAAATGGTTTATAGTGTTTAAAATATTTATGTTTTCTGAAGGTTTAGTTATCTGAAGGTTTTAGGTTTAGACTTTAGTGTTTTTTATTAGAGTTTAGGGCTTACATTTTTATGGTTGAGGAATATATATTTAGGGTTTCATTTAGTTTTTTCGGGTTTAGGGCTTGAGGTTTTTAAGATTAATGGTTCTTAGAATTTTATAGGTTTAGAATTTATGGATTAGGTTTTTTTTTTGTTACGGTTTAACATATATGATTTTGGGATTTGAAGGATCTAGAGCTTAAAGTTTTTTTAGTTTTCAGGAAATTTTTGTATTTTTAGGGTTTTTAACGGTTAAGTATTTCTTAGGTTATCTTTTATGTATTTCTTAGGTTTAGGCTTTACGAATTGTTAGGTTTTGTCGTCTAGAGATTAGGTTTTTTAGAGGTTTTAAATTGTTTTTCGGGTTTATTTTAGTGTTAAAAGGAAATATGGTTTCTTAATGTATAGGGTTTAGGTTGTCTTAAGGCTTTCGATTAGGGATTTAGGGTTTTATGTTAGGGATTAGGGTTTTAGATTAAGTGTTGTTGTCACGTCCGGGGAGCACCCCCAAGAAGCAACATGGCATACTTTGACCTCTCGGAGGTTTTGTACAAGCCCATAGCTATCATTCATCGCATTGACATAGTAAATTTAGCGAAAAATTTAAAACTTTAATAGAACATCATATGCTAGAAACTTTACTTCATATATATATAAAACATAAGTCATAAATACATAGTAGACCTTAAGTCTCTTTTCCATCTTAGACCCAACAAATTTAGAATACATTAGGGACACGACCCTTAAAGCATAAGACATAAGTATACAATCCTTAAACATTTTACATTAAGACATGAGTAGGTAATCCTTGGAACTTAAGGACCCCTTCCTTGATCTTAGGAATCATATATAAAGATACTCAATCATAGACATCCTTTAAGCATCTATAACCTATACTTTGTGTAAGAAGTAGACAAGAATGGGATTAGTACAAGAATGCACTAAGTATGGTACTATGCAAAAACATGCATTTAAAAGGGAAATTTTCTTGAAAATCATACTTCATGCCTTTTTGAGTAAATCTTTATAAAACCTTTAAACAATAGCATTTATATCATTTTCATACTTCATATAAACACAATCAAAGGTCAAACATCAAGAAAATCACATATAGAATTTAAGTCTCATTTAAGGTCACTTTACAGTGAGCTCATTCTTCGTAAAAGTGAACTCCTACTTTTAATTCATAAGCCTCCCAAGTGACCCTTTAGTGATAATTGGTGCAATGCATCACCTTAGGACCATAAGGAAAACCATACATACAACTTACGTAAGCCAATACATATCATCATAGAAGTATAACCCATTAGAAGACACCTTCAAGTCAAGGATATAGGGCATTATAGTAAACTACCTTTAACTTGCACATATACCAACTTCACTTCACATTAATGCATTATTAGACCTTACTCATAATCCTACTCTGCCTACTAGTGCTATGTATATGTGAAGCCTCATAACCTCACACATACTTTGCAAACCTATTATAAGACCAGAAGCCTTACCATCCAATTAATACATAAACAAGTAAGCGAATATAATTTCATTCATGTCAATATAAGACCTTCATAATATAGTTATTAGCATGCAAGGGGAACAATCCTAGTTTTTGGACTAAATAATCTGAACCTTAAGGGGTTTCTTGGGAAAGGGACCAAGAGAGAAGAGAACCCATACCTTTTCGACACTAACCCTCGACTTGGTGCCCAAAAACTTCACCCAAGATCACGTCCAAGTCCCCTCAATGTCAACACCACTCGATGGGCAACCTCTCTTTGCCTAACGTGTGATTAACGTTTGTTTTCGTGTGATTTCGTGTGATTCTTCAAGTGTGAAGAACTTGGTTTATTTTTCTGTTCTTGAAAGTTACTTTGGCAAAGAGATATCGTGAATGAGAGTGGTAGACACGTGAGAGAGAGAGATTAGCGTGGGAGAGAAGAGTTTTCTTAGACTTAGGAGTCTAGTTTAGGACATAGTCAAATAAGGTTTTATTTAATTATTAAAAATCTGATTTCATTTTATTTTAAATCAGTTAATAAATAATAATTATATATAATTTCATTAATTTAGCAACTTAAATAAAAAAAACTTAATTCATTGATTCCACCAAGGTTCGAACTCCGGTGAAGCAAGACTTTACTTCAAGGGTAAATTTTTGTCCCTCTCTCCCCAAAGTACCCTGCCACCTAGTTAATTAATTAATTAATTATATATGTAGGATAATTAAGATACTACCCTTAGCCTGGAAAAAGACCAATTTACCCCTAGACCCTCCAAACCTGAGATTTTCCCTTTTTAAATGCGGTAAAAATTCTTTCGAGTAAATATTCGTATTCGAGAGCCCTACATTGTTGGACCCAACCTTTTCTAGATCAACTAAACTCCCCAAGTTAGTTGTCTTGGCCGTATCAAGGGTTTAAAGGTTTGGTTCTACGCGCATCAATCCGTGTGAACCCGGTCTAATCGTAGGCATTTTAGACACATTAAGCATTACTTATCTTATACAGTTTTAGGTTTGTTACATTATCCCCCCTTAGTAACATTCATCCCCGAACGACACAACTAACTATTTCGCGTAATGCCAAAGAGATCATAACATAGTTACCATACACAATCAAGCAATAGCAACAAAGAATGCAGAGATAAGGAAACTTAGACTTAAGAGTAGGGAGTCTAACCTTAAGAGCTGAAAAGATGGGGATAGCGGGATCTCATATTGGCCTCGACCTCCCACGTAGCACCCTCAACAAGATGATTCCTCCAGAATACCTTCACTTTGGAAATATTTTTTTTCCTCAGCCATTTGACCTGTCTGTCTAAAATCTCAACAAGTACCTTCTCATAGGATAAATTTTCATCAACCCCTAAACCTTGAATAGGTAGAATTGATGCTGGATCGCCTAGGGACTTCTTTAAAATAGAGACATGGAAGACTAGTTGAACAGAAGCTAGCTCCGTAGGCAATGCCAACTCATAGGACACCTCACCCACACGTTGTAGGATCTCATATGGCCAACATACCTCGGACTCAACATCCCCTTCTTGCAAAACCTCATCACCCTTCATAGGTGATATCTTCATATAGACCTGATCACCAACATCAAACCCTAAGGGCCATTTTTTATTGTCTACATAAGACTTCTACTGATTGTAAGCAGTAGCCAACCTGTCCCTAATCACCCTGACCTTTTCTAAGGCCTAATGAATGATCTCTGGACCCAAAATGGATGACTCTCAAACCTCAAACCACCCAACTGGAGACCTACACCACCTATTGTATAGTGCCTCAAACGGTGCCATCGCAATGCTGGAACGATAAATATAATTATACGAGAACTCTATCAAAGGTAGATGGTCGTCCCAACTACCCTTGAAGTCAATCACACATACCCTCAGCATGTCCTCCAATGTTTGAATGGTGCGCTGTGCATGACCATCAGTCTGAAAATGAAAGGCAGTACTAAGCTTAAGTTGTGAGCCTAAGCTCTTCTAGAATGATCTCTAGAAATGTGAAGTAAACTGAGCTCCTCTATCTGAAATGATTGACAAAGGAATCCCATGCAATCTCACAATCTCATCAATGTAGAGTTTCGCAGAATTCTCAACTTTGTAAGTAGACTTCACAGGGATAAAGTGGCGCAGACTTTGTCATCCTATCCACAATAACCCACATGGAGTCATGTTGTCTCCTAGTCTTCGGAAGACCAACCACGAAGTCCATATTAATGGATTCCTATTTCCAAGTAGGAACCTCAATAATCTGAGTAAGACCACCAGGGATAAGATGTTTTGCCTTAACTTGTTGACAATTAGGACACTTGTCCACATAATCTGCAATGTCCTTTTTCATTCTATCCACCAATAGATCTGTTTAAGATCATGATACATCTGTGTAGAACATGGATGTATGGAATATCTGGACCCATAGGCCTCTACAATGATCCAGGTCCGCTAATCATCCACATTTGGTACACATAGTCTGTCCTGGTACCTAAGTATGCCATCATCTCCCAAAGAAAAAGACTCATTCATATTAACCAACACTGAGTCCTTCAGCTCAATCAACACAGGATCAAGATGCTGACCCTCCTTGACTTCAACTACTAAGGATGCTTCAAAACTAGGACGAACTAAAACATCCCCACTAGTAGAGTCAAGTAACCGCACACCTAGTCTGGCCAGTCTGTGTACATCTTTCACCAACTCCTTATTCACTTATCCTACTCAAAGAATCAGATACTACATTAGCTTTACCTGGATGGTAGTGAACGTTCATGTCATAGCCCTTCAACAGCTTCAACCATCTTCGCAGACGTAGATCAACTCTCTCTCTCTCTCTGTGAAAACGTATTGGAGACTCTTGTGGTTTGTGAACACATCCACATGCACTCCATACAAGTAGTGCCTTCACAATATCAGTGCAAACTCCACAGCTGCCAACTCCAGCGCATGAGTGGGATAATTTTTCTCATGAACCTTGAGCTGTCTGGACGCATAAGCTATCACCTTACCACCCTTCATAAGAACACAACCCAAACCAACCCTAGATGCATCACAATGAATAGTGTAATTCTCACCACACTTAGGGAAAGTAAGAACCGAGGCTGAAGTGAGTCTATCCTTGAGCTTGTGGAAACTCTTCTTACAAGCCTCCGTACATTCAAACTTGGCCTTATTTTTAGTCAAAGATGTCAGTGTGGCAGCAATGGAAGAAAAACCCTCCACGAACCTGCGATAAGAACTATCCAATCCCGAGAATCTACAAATATGTGTGGGAGAAAGAGGTTTTGACCAGTTCTTAAAAGCTTCAGTCATCCTGGGATCTACCTTCACACCTTTGTCAAACATAACATGACCTAGGAAGGTCATTATTCTATGCCAAAATTCACACTTGCTGAATTTGGCATACAACTGATGTTGTCTAAGTAGCTGCAAGGTTAGTCTCAAATGTTGTTCATTCTCTTCCTTGGTATTAGAGTAGATGAGAATGTCATCAATGAATACTACGATGAAGGAGTCAAGGTATTCACAGAAGACTCTGTTCATGAGATCCATAAATGCAGAAGTTGCACTCATGAGACCAAATGACATAACTAATAACTCGTAATGGACAGAACGGGTATGAAAGGCTATATTTGGAACATCTTCATCCTAACCCTGAGCTGATGGTACCCTGAACGAAGATCAATCTTCGAGAAGAAACTAGACCCTTGTAGTTGGTTGAACAAGTCATCTATTCTAGGAAGTGCATACCTATTCTTGATAGTGACTTTGTTGAGCTGCCGATAATCGATACACATTCTAAGGGTTCCATCTTTCTTTTTCACAAACAACACTTGAGCGCCCCAAGGGGATATGCTCGGCTGAATGAAACCCTTGTCAGTGAGATCTTTTAACTACAGCTTCAACTCTATGAGTTTAGCTGGAGCCATCCTGTAAGGAGGAATTGAAATTGGTTTAGTATCGGGTTCTAAGTCGATACCATAGTCAATCTCTCGAGGGGGAGGGACTCCATGCAAATCATCAGAAAATATATCTAGGAACTCATTCACTATAGGAACTGAGTCTATGGAAGGAATGTCATGATCTAAATCATGAACACTCACAATATGACATAATAACCCCTTGTACATCATTTTATTGGCCTTAGGGTTCAAAATCAAGGGATTAGGATGACTCAAGTTGTACCCCTCCCAGATTATCTCCTCTTCATTACGGAAACGAAATCTCACCACTCTACTATGACAATTCAAACAAGCATAACAACTGTGAAGACAGTCCATGCGAAAAATAACATCAAAATCATGCATAGGTAACTCAACCAAGTCTGAACACATAGTCTTATCACTTACAACTATTGGGCAATCCTTGTATACTCTACTCTATCAGTTCTTACATTTTCTCCTAAAGATGTACTAACCACTATAGGATCATGCAGATTTTCAGGCAATATCTCAAAAGTGAGAGCAAACAAAGGAGTTACAAAGGAAAGCATGTACCCTGGATCAATAAAAGCATAAATAGAAGTTGAGAATACTTGCAGCATACCTGTGACCACATCAGCGGACTTCTCCTGCTCCTCCCTTCCCTTGAGGGCATAGAATATGTTCCACTTAGGAGGCTCGGCTGCTGTGCACCCTATGGATTAGGCCTAGGCTGAGCATTACTTCCAGCCTGACCTCTGTTCTGTGCGCACTCTCTAACCATGTGCCCACTCTTACCGCAATCGAAGCAGGAATTAGTACCCTGCACTTTCCACTTTGAGCATGGCCACACTTAAGACAGATCTTTTTTGGGACTTTGCATGTCACCTCCATTTCTCTTCTTGGGCTAAGGTCTGCCCCCTCTAGGTGTTGTACTCCTCTGAGAATCAAAGTTCATATAATTCTTTTGCCCGTTGTTGAACCTGGGCGGCTCACGGACGCCAAAATGTTTCTGTGGCCTCCATGGCTAGGACCTGCCTAATCTTGAGGCTTAGGCCTCTTAGCATCACGAATACCCCACTTTTTGCGGCTGCCCTCTATCTACTAGACATGCTCCATCAACCCGTAGAGGTCCATGTTATCATGGAGCATCGCATACTGACACTCCTCTAGATCTCCATTGATTCCTGTGAGGAACCTGCTCATGTCATCTCTACTGTTAGATACAAGGGAAATAGCATACCTGAATAGTTTAACAAACTTCAGGAATACTCCCTGCCTGTCACTGATCCCTGCTTAAGCTTGAGAAACTCCACAACCTTCCCAAGTGATCGGAACTCTGCCCAAAGCACGACCATCCTGCCACATCTTGCACCAAGTCTGTGCAATATCCTTGAGTTGATAGGAAGACAACTTTGTTTTCTAAGTATATGTGGCCCCCATAGCCACCAAGATATTATGCACCTCGTCCACAAACTCCTGGGGGTCCTATGAAGTCTTAGACCTTGTGAAAATAAGAGGATTCGTCATCATGAAGTCTCTCATCCTGTCAGCCATGGTACGAACCGGTGGGTTCTCCCTCTGAACATTTTGCCGGATGAATTGGTCACTCATGGCATGAGCCTTCATAGTGATGGCCTGTGACATCTAGGCCAGAGATGCCCTTACCTTAGCATCAGTCAACCCAGCAGGGTTAATCGGCATGGCTAATCCTTCAGCTGGAGCCAGGGGTAGAACTTGATTGTCCCCAGCAACTGCTCCTCCTCTTCTCTAACCAATTGCTCTCCTAGTGTTCTTTCTCTGAAAACAACAAGGATTGATGTTAGACACGCTCATAACACCAAGAAAATTAGACATTAATATAGGCACGATAAGATCAGAAGAAGGGAAATATTTCTTACGCATCATGCAGTTTCTAATGCAGGATAGCGGTGAACTTCACTACCATGACTTAGAAACTACTCAATGTGGTTGATGTGAACTTATTATCCTTGGAATTTAATCCTAATGCTCTGATACCAACTTTGTCACGACGGGAGTCTAGACCCCAGACAAGACCGGCGTCATTGACCTCTCAAAGGTCGCAGACAAGCCTACTTACGTCATTCTTACTTCGTCTAGGCTAATTTTAGCGGAAAATTTGAACCTTTTTATTTCTTAACATAAATACTAATCATTTTATTATAATGATAATTGTTCACCATCAATCATTTATCATTAAGATCATCAAATGAAAGAAATAGTTTAATATAGCATTAAATGTATAATTGCCATAATGGCACCAATATAATGTCTGAAAAAAGCGAAAAGAAACGCTAGTGGAGCATACTCCACTAGCTCAATCCTATAACTAAGCTATAATATAATGGGCAAGCATCCAAAAATACATGAGGGTCTACCATGTCCGGATGAATGCTCCACGACCGAATAGTTTGAGCGTCTACCTGTAGCTCTAGCGTCCACCTGTGCCTACACCTAAAATTGTAGAGTTGTATGGGATTAGTACACACTCATACTATGTATGGGTATATGCAAGCACACAACAAGGACATGCATGATTAAGAGCAGATCTTTCCTAACAACATGATTATGGAGAGTCAATTCAGTGGACTTGCAAATTGGGATTACGAAAGTTAGTGAGCTTTCCAAATTTAGATTAGGAAAGTCATTCCATGAGATAACACACATCATCATACTTATCATATTGCAGACAACAAATAACATCTAGCACATAGCACATAATATATTGCATATAGTACATAACATTTTTCATGTTATTTGTTCATATGCTGTGAGGCCTTGGAATCATGGACTTGACATCAAGACTTCCCAAAAATGAGGGCTCAACATATTGGAGTTCATCTAGGGAGACTTCTTTAGCAAACACAGAGTCTTCTTCATTCATTCATACGTACTTTATTTCATTTCATTCATTCGCTAGTGTAAACACCAGTTATACCTTATATGTAGTTTAAGACTTTCATTAGGTTCGCTGTGCAATGAGCAAGAATGACCTAGTTTCATTATTTAGTCTAGCTCACCTCTCGATTATCCTACCCTAACACCTTTGGTATCATTCATTTCATTATGTGCATCATTTGAGGCTGCCTCATTCATTCATGGGGAAATTTAACTTTAACCGACATAGATCATGTGAGCATCATGAAATCCAGTGTCTCCCCCACACCGAAAATAGGTGGAATCATCGGCCAAAGTGACGTGAAACATGCTAGAGTACATGGGGATTGAACCCTGCCAGATCCCTATATTGGCAGTATAGGTTTGAAGACTAGGAGATATAAGGAAACCTATACCCGGCATGCCGGACATTCTCATCTCATGAGAGTCACATGAAGCTCCTCCCTTCCCGAAAGAAGGCATCACCGCTCATAGCTAGTCAATCTGTGGTCAGTATAAAGTTCCATTACATTCAACTCATATGTCATGGAAGCTGGCCTCTATTTTGATGACATCATAGCTCAATAGATGATTTCTCCTCTCATCAATAGTATTAAGTGTGTTAATCTCAATACTTTCATTAGCGTGTTCATAGAGTCTGGTCTCTTCATTAACTTTACACTCTGATAGCTGAGTACATTTTGGTAACATTTACTTAGGCTCATTTCATATTATTCTCATCTTTTACATTAGCCTCATATCATGTTGTCACCAAATTCATTAACATTAGCACATTTGCTCTTCATAATTACCCAACCCTTTTTACGTGAATGTTCATTTCATCATATGCTTATACACTTGGCCATTTGTATGTTTCACACTATTACTTAACCCTTCTAGGGTTTCATCGTTTCATTACATACATCTTAGGTTCACTTATTTTTAAATGTATGCTAGACTTATGGGTCTATACATACAATCCACGAGGCTTCTTTCATAGTTCTTTAAGTGACTCATGTCTTCCTAAGATAATGTAGTATAAGACTTCTGCATCTTGTATGTATGCCAAGATCTCGATTTTGATCTAAGTAGGTGGCATTATTCTTGAACACTTATTTCACGTATGACTTATGTATCAATACATAATTTGGGCAAGGGAACCCATGTTCGAATCCCTTGGACAACACTTACATTTTTCATTGATTTTAGTTTTAGTTCACATGAAATTGGGACCCTAAATTGAGCCCTAACATCAACATTCCCTCTTTATTTATCTCCTTGGAATCTCCTCCTACTTGGCCGAGGAGTTGTGGGGTCGAACCCCCACAACCCATTTAATTTTTTTCATTTAATTCTCCTTGTACAATTTGCATAAACCATGAGGTTATGTGATCAAACCCCCACGACCACTCTTTATTTTTCTTTTATTTTGCAGCTTCTGCCTAGAGGTCGTGGTTTCAATTCCCACACCTCACAATTCTTTGTATCTACATTTTTCTCTAAACTCCCTTCACTGTCTTGAGGTCGTGGGTTCGATTCCCACACGTCACATTTCTTTTATTTTATTTTTTCCTTTCTCCCACTAGCTGACTGGAGGTCGCGGGTTTGATTTCCACGCCTCCATTTTATTTTTATTAATTTTTGTACTCTACTTTCAGCCAGCCCACCCAAGATCAATTCCCCTTGACCCCGTTTCCTTTTTCACGTTTTTAAGGCATTATAAGATGAGGTGACATGTTTGAATCCTTGTGGTCTCATCCCTTTCTCCCACTCGAATCCTTGTGGCCTCATTCCTAAACAAAACTTCTAGGTTTGCTTGAAATTTAATCATTTTTTAATCTTATTTTCACCAACACTTAAACTTGAACTCTTAGGCAAATTCATAGAACATTTAATACATTTTTGGGTGCATTTTTTTTACAAAATCGTTAGCCAAAATATTGGTACTCAAATCATCCATACTTTCATTTTTAATGAACATCACGATTGTTATAGGTTTATGCACGTAAAATAACAACCATAACATTACTATAATTGGAGCCTTAACCCGAGGATCTTAGTCACTATAACATGCTTGCACACACACACTTGCACAAAATTTCGAACACATGGTTGTCTTACATACGTTTTAAAGTAAACAAACATAATCATATTCATCACGAAAACATAACATACACCTAAATCTATAAGTAATCATACCCATCCTACAATTCATTGGGAACTAGTGACAGTGGCATTCAAGGGGAACAATCCTAGTTTTCGGACTGAATAATCTTAACCTTAAGGGGTCTCTTTGGAAAGGGACCGAGAGAGAAGAGAACCCATACCTTTTTTACGTTAAAACCTCGAATTTCTCCCCAAAAATTAACCCATGATCACGTCCAAGTCCCCTCCATGTCAACACCACTCGACGGACAACCTCCCTTTGCCTAACGTGTGATTAACGTTTGTTTTCTTGTGATTTCGTGTGAGTTCTTCAAGTGTGAAGAACTTGGTTTATTTTAATGTTCTTGAAAGTAACTTTGGAAGAGAGAGATCGTGGATAAGAGTGATGGAGACGTGAGAGAGAGAGATGACTGTGGGAGAGAAGGGTTTTCTTAGACTTACGAGTCTTGTTTAGGACTAAGTCAAAAAAGGTTTTATTTAATTATAAAAAATCTGATTTGCTTCTATTTTTAATCAGCTAATAAATAATAAATATAAGTAATTTCATTAATTTACAAACATAAACTAAAAAAAAAATTAATTCATTGCCTCCACCTAGGTTCGAACCGAGGTGAATCGAGACTTCACTTCAAGGGCCAATTTTCGGCCCTCTTTCCACATTACCCCTCCACCTTATTAATTAAATAATTAATTATATATGTAGGGTAATTACAATACCACCCTTAACGTGGAAAAAGACCATTTTACCCCTAGACCCTCCAAACCTAAGATTTTCCCTTTTTAAGTCTGGTAAAGACTCATCGAGTAAATCTTTGTATTCAAGAGCCCTACATGGCTGGACCCAACCTTTTCTAGCTCAAATAACTCCCCAAGTTAGTTTGCTTGTCCGTATCAAGGGTTTATAGGTCTGGTTCTACGCGCATCAATTCGTGTGAACCCGGTCTAATCGTAGGAATTCTAGACACATTAAGCATTACTTATCTTATACATTTTTAGGGTTGTTACAGACTTCCTAAGGAGCTACTTGTGCAACGTATACATGGGTTAATTATTTCCACTTATCGTAAGTAACTTACCTTAAGTCCTCCTAGTTAGGATCCTATTCATTTATTTCCATTGTCCATTTTACTTTGGGAAACCTATAGCCTTAACCGACTCTAAGACCATGGGTGCTAAACATGGAATTTTGTGTTGTAAAGCCTTACACCAAGGGATGGTTTTCCTACCTAGCCAAGGTACAACATTAACATATATCATAGCATCCAAGTGAATTCACTTTGATAGATCCTATGTGGCAAGCATAGTTTACGGAACTAAGAGATATGAATTCCCTCTTCATACCACTTGGTAATTTGGGCCTTCTCTCATGAAAACACATGGGTGAATCTTCCTAAAAGGGAAGTCAACACCTCATGTGGGTCCATAGGTGATTATTCCTCTAAGGGAATTCAACACTCTATAAGGAACAAATGGTGAATCTTCCTCCAAGGAAAGTCAACACCTCTTAATGTCAAGTTCACTCAGTGCTAAGCTATGTTTCCTTTTTTTGAAAAGCCTTTATTACATTTATAAATAAAACATAGGCTAAGGATATTAATTATTCATATGAATATAGCATATTCAAGCACGTATCTAGTTCTAGAGTATTCTTGGGAACCCCTATCAAGGCCCTTCTATTAACTAGATTATCTTTCATGTGTGTGAGTGTATACATATATGTGAGAAAACCTTTCACATAACACATTTAGGTCACACATGTTCATAATTCAATGCATGAGTCTATAGGAATATCTATATGAGAAATCCTTTCATATAAACTCACTTAGACATTATGAACATTTATACTTCATCATATCATATACATCGTATTCATAACATGTTCATATATTAATTTTCACGCACATAGAAACCAAACTTAGGAACTATCCTATCAAGGTACACATGTGCAATGCATAGACAAGGTCCCATACCCTTGCCATACTAGTACACCTATCAAGTCATCCTAGTAAGGAATTACATATCATACTTCACATACATATATTTTACAGACATAGTAATAGACACTAGTGAATATACGAATAACCTTTAATTTAGACACCATGACCTATATTACTTGTAAGCATGCATGTAGAGTGAGGGTGTGTGTTCATTTTTCAATATGATCCCATAATGAATATCAACAACATATTGAGACAGCCACTCTCTTAGGACCACAATACACATTCAAGCATAGACCACATAACATATAATAGCAGAGGAGGCAAGACAATCTACACATTATAATCAAGATTCCTAACTTTAGCTATTTACAAATTCATATAGGGGTACATGGGTAGGGGTCATCACTCATTAACATTTCATTAGTGGTAGCACCTACACATGATATTAGCATAAAGATTTACATGCTCATAACAATAATAACATAACCTTGATTCACAAGTACAATAGAAGACTAGGCACAAGTTACACATAAGGTTATCATCATAATCACTCAATCATATATTCATCAATTTGCCTTCAAGGCCATGGTCAACATATATATAATGACAATAAAGTAAACACCCCACCATAAGTGGACCATACCACACAATGCCATACAAGGCTTCATCAACATTACTATAAAGAAGTAGAGAAGTAGAAGAGTAGAGAAATTCTTAGCAACCCTTTAGCCTTTGGTATTCATTGACCATTACTACTATTTAATCATTTATACATTATATATGAGTAGCTATAAGTACTTAAATCATAAACGGAACCATGTACGAATCTTCATAAGAACATGATACAACTAGTGCACTATATCACATATATGGTAGAAAGTAGAGAGTTATTGATCATCATGTAACTCCCCTACTTTTCTCATCGATCACCATGTATCAGTAATATACATTAGGGAAGTAGCTATATATATGTAAGATACATCTAAATCATGCTTCATCTATACTAGAATTACGTTCACATGATGTTCATTACAACATTCAAACTGTAGGCTAGAAGAACCTAGATCAGTTCATGCCAAGACTCCTTTTCTTTGATCATTTAGAATTCATACCAACAATTCATTAACATAATAAATACAAGGAAGTAGTTAAGGACAATATAATCCACACGAAATCCCACTACAATTGCCTTAACGACTAGATCACAGTGAACATGCTACTTTAGACATTAATAGAAAATAGAAGAATCATAGAATAATTGACATTGATCAACATGAATCACATATTTAAAATTTATAATAAATATCCAATTAAGACAGTAGATACAACCAGCACTACACAATCGAATTCCACATTAAATCATGAAGAGGCCAATGTTATAGTGAATCATGTAAAACTATGCTAAACATGTTCAAATATTCATACATTGATCCTCACTGATACTTAATCATCAAATATCATTCAATTAAAGTAAATTACAGTAGATGTAGACAATTCAACGTAAGAAACTCACAATTCAATCGATAACAAGTAATGATCACAATGCTCATGCAAGGGCTAAATCGATTTAAGGAATGAGCATGGGTTCATCATGCAATTTCAGTAAATTTATGTTAAAACCAAAATAATAAAATATTTTTATCATGATTTAACCATTTAAAATGTTTTGAGAAAGAACCCATGGCTATATTTAAAGATTGAAAGATTGATCATAAAATCTTCTTTGAAAACTTATAGAAGAACTCTCCAAGTGAAAGGTTACTTGGAAATGAAGGATCACCATACCTTTGTATAGTTGAAAACCTCTAAAACTTTATGATTGATCCATGTACATCCAAGCTTCAATATGTTCTTGAGAATCACCAACAATGGTGGTTTCTAGAGAGAATATTTTTGGAGGGAAAAATTCATTCGTGCGAGTTGGTTTGGAAATGGTATGATCACGTTTTAGATGACTTATATACAACCAAAAGTATATAAATAAACCTATTAGAGTCATTTTATGAAATGGGGTGAATTTCCCATTCACGCAAGCACCAGTTTACAGGCCACCATCGACTGAGCAATTGACTGGCCATCCTTTGGCTTCCATCCGTCGGTCCTTGGCCAATTTTTGGGTTAAAACATGACCAAAATAAGTACCAATCAACAATACCTCACCCACGGACCTTTGGTTGACCAACTGGCCGTCGTTTGGTCTGTCAATTGACACTGCCAAGGAAGTGTCTCGACCAACCTTGGGTCCTTCTCGTGGGGCCTTTTGCGGGTCCCTTTAGTCATAACTGGAGGTTTCCAACGTAAATAAAAACCTAAAAAGTTGTAGACCTTCCACTTAAGTTTCACCAAATACAAACGCCTGCAACTCGTCCATACAGGCTAGGCCCTATAAAGACACACGTTGAGCGTATTAAGGGCTATCTTACGGACGCCTTAAACGTTCTTGGTCGTTTGACCTCCAAAATTCTCGAAACTCAATATACTAACATTTAAAATAATTTTAACTCATTTAAAGACTTCATAAGCTCATGAAATACAAATATAATCATTCATAGACCACTCATCGAATGTGTTGGTCGTCCATTGATGTTTGACTTCCAAATCACCTCAAACTTTACAAACTGCCTTTAAACTATATTATAAGACATTTTAGGACATTATAAACTTAATACTAACATTTTAGTATCTATAGACCTTATCTCGTTTTGGGGGTCTTATAGTTTTATCTAGGTTAATAGGGTTTAGGTTTATGATTTCTTTAGGATTATTCTTTTTAGCGTTTTATAGTGTTAGGTTTACGACCTATTTTTTAAAATGTTTTGGGGGGTTTATAATATACTATTTAGGGATTTATATGTTTTAGAAATTTGTGTTTTTAGGTTTTGGGGTTATAGTAATTTTTACGGTTTGAGATTTTTTGTATTTTGTAGGATTGGGGTTGACGGATTTTTAGGATTTAGGTTTTAGAGTTTTCTAGAGTGTAGGGTTTAGGTATTTTTGAGGTTTAAGATTATGGATTTTTAGGATTTATGGTTTAGATCTTATGGTTGGATAGGGGGTTTAAACACTTTTTAGGGTTTGTATTATGGTATAATTTTAAAATTTAGGTTTTTTTATGTTTTTAGGTCTATAATTTAATGATTTAGGTTAGGGTTTCGCGTTTCATCCTTTTATAGGTGTAGGGTTGTAAATGAGGGTTCTTTTTTGTGTTTTTGATGGTTTAGCATATAAGATTTAGGTCTTGATAGGGTTTAAATTTTAGAGTCTTTGGGTTAGGGATTTTTGTGTCTTTTAACTAATGATTTCTAAGGGTTAAGTGGTTTTTAGGGTTTCTAGTTTAAAGCTTAGGGTTTGTAGGGGTTTATTGTTTTTAGGATTTAGTTTAGGGTTTATAAGATTTAGGGTTTCTTAAGGTTTAGGGATTAGAGTTTCTAATGGTTTTAGATTTAAAATGTAAAGTTTTAGGTTAGGGTTTAGTGCTTATGGTTTTTTTAGGTTTAGGGTTTGTAGGACTTTATAGGTTTGGAGCATACAGTTTATTTTATGTTTTAAGGTTTAGAATATACAATTTAGGGCTTTACAGGGTTTAGAGATTCTTTTTTTAGGTTTTTGGGTTTTTTATCATTAGGGTTCTAAGAGTTATTGTTTCTTTGTGCTTAGGTTTAGGGCTTACAGATTTTTAGGATATAGGGTTTTGTCATGACCCGAGTGTATACCCTAGAAGAAAATGTATCCTAAAGTCACCGCAAGGTGTATTCGACCTCTCTAAGGTCTCATACAAACCCTTAGACACCATTCATTGCATAAATATATATGAAAATTACTACATAATTAAAACTTTTCACAACATCTTCTAAAAAAACATCTTTATAGAAAACATAGGAAATGCTAAGTCTTTCATAGCCATCTTAGACTCACAAATATCTTAGGTCACAGCCCATACAACATCAAAATATTGAAATGTCTAAGTCTATTACAATGTCTTTCAAACAAAATACTAAACATAGTTATGTCCTCGAATCAAGTGAGGACATACCAAAACATGCTTGAATGAATGCTAATATCCAAGCTTCACTTTAAATGACTCCTCTAAATTCCACTTACACCTTCAAAGATAAGATAATATATTGAATTAGTACATTAGAATGCACTATGTATGGTGACATGCATTAAAACCATGCTAAGAGGACATTAGTATAAAACATGCTCTTTTATGCTCTTTTGAGTAAAACTTCATAACATAAGTGTCATATCCCATGACCACATTCTAGAAGATATGTCACTCTCGGAGTGCAACACAGCGTACTTGTCCTGTCGGAGGTCTTGTACAAGCCCCTTAACATCATTCATTGCATACATGTATGAAAAGTAGTGTAGAATTAAAACTTTTCATACGAAATATCTTAAAACATCTTTTATACTGAAATTCATAGAAAACACTAAGTCTCAAAATATGCCGATCTTAGACTCAAGATTACTTGGGAATGGCCCATACAATACGAATATAGAAATTCTTAATCTATTACAATAGTTTGAATTAATATAAATCTAAATAAAGTTATGCCCTCGAGTCAAGTGAGGACATACCTCAACTTGCTTGAAAGAACCCTAGTTTCCAAGCTTTGCTTCAAGAGGCTTCTCCCCTTCCACCTACACCTTTATATATTACAAAATGTATGGAATTAGTACAATGCATGTAGTAAGTATGACATGATTCATAAAATCATAAGAACAGACATTTATGAGTAATTATGCTCTTTTTTATTAAAACATCATATTAGAAGTAGAAGAACCACATTTAAGCACCAAACGTCACATTTAAAACATAATACAAGTCATAAGCAATTTATATCAATTTATCACATCTTACAGTAACATTACAGTGAACTTATCTGTAACCTCATCGTATGTTTAAGAAAAACTTACACCTTGCAATATGGCATCAACAACACCTACAGAACACATAAACATAAGATCCTCTTACCAAAGGTGATTCTAAGGCTCACTTGGATGAGTTAAGGTTCACTTGACTAAGGTTTATGAACTCATCAACCTTCACATCCCTCCTCTCATGGGGAAAATACTTTCCTAAAAAAGCTTCCTTAAACTCTTCCCACTCAAAGGATCCGACTCAACTGGATAATTATCTTACATTGAGTGTACCACACTTGAGCAACCTCCCTCATTTGGTACGAAGCAAACTCTGCCTTCTCCTTAGAAGTCACTCTCATGTCACTCAAAACCTTGTACACACCATATAAAACCTATTGGGGATCCTCTCCCACCTTGGATCCAAGAAATATAGGAGGATTCATCCTCACAATGTCTCTCAATGTAGAGGTCATAGTACTCTCAAGAACTTTAACCCTAGGATCAATACCCCTGTTCGCATGAGTTGTCATTCTGGGTCTAGAGCAAGGAGAGCCTCTCTAATCTCCCTATTAGTCATGTATGGAGAACCACCAAAACCTCATTCCCTTGACCCAAAATAGGGACTTTATACCCTTTAGTAAATTGCACACCTTTTGGAGCTTGTCCACCTTTGAAAACTTGCTCAACTTGTGGAGGAACTCCCTCGTTCACTCTTTTTTCTTCCAGTCTTCTAGAGGCCATCCCTTTAGTAGTCATCTCCTATAAACACAAGGAAAAGCATTAAGAAAGGACATTCATAACTTTTAACTCTACGGAACAACAGAAGAGTAATGAAGAACGGAAACTCTATCGTCCTATAGTCTCTAACTCATATCTGTTGTGACTCACACTGATGAACAAGACTCTACTAGACATGGATTTATGAAACATTTCAATTCCTAAAGATTACTTCATAACCTTATAATATGATACCATGTTTTTCACAACCCGAGCATATACTCTAGAAGACAAGGTATCCTCAATTCTCCACACGGTGTATTCGACCTTTCGGAGGTGTCATATAAGCACTTAGAAATCATTCATTGCATAAACATATGTGAAAAGTAGTGCGGAATTGAAAGTTTTCACAACATTTTCTAAAAACATCTTCTATAGAAAAGAGAGGAAATGTTATGTCTTTCATAGCCATCTTAGACTCACGAATATTTTGGGTCACAGCCTATGCAACATCACAATATCGAAATATCTAAGTCTATTAAAATTTCTTTGAAATAAAAAGCTTAACATAGTTATGTCCTCGAATCAAGTGAGGAAATACAAACACTTGCTTGAAAGAATGCTAATATCCAAGCTTCAATTCAAATGACTCTTCTCAATTTCCACCTACACCTTTAGATATAAAACAATATATGGAATTAGTACATTAGAATGCACTGGTGACATGCAATAGAACCATGCTAAAAGGACATTTGTATAAACATGATCTCTTAGGATCTTTTGAGGAAAACTTTATAGCATAAATATAAGAAGAACTTTCAATACAAACCTCACATATAAGACATATTTCAAGTAATCAACAAAAAAACATTAACAAAACTTCAAACAATATAAACATATAAATCTCCTACCAAAGGTTATCCTAAGACTTACTTAAGTAAGACAAGAGGAGACCTCCCATGCACCCTCTTAAAGCGCACCTAAATAATCCTTAAAACTACCTAAGATGAGATTATTCCCTTTTAATTACATTCAACTCACCACCTAAGGTTACATCAAGATTTACCTAAGTAAGACATGAAGAGACTGCCCATACACTCTCTTCAACCCTACCTAAGCAACCTTCAAAGCTACCCTAGATAGGGATCATTCTATTCAACATTCACTAACTTAAGTCATAGTCATTCATTAAGTCAATTAAGAGATATTATATCACATAAGGACTTAACGTAATGGTCTTGGAAAAGACCTAACACCCTGAACCTTCAAAGCCTACTCGTGCCATGTCTATATAGCACCCATTCCAGTACCTGAACGTTCTAGAAATTCTCCAATACTAGAATGTATCTCACATGATGAGAAAAGACATTACCAGAATAGACCATACTAGCTAGGCATGGAATCCGGAGTCTTCCCTACTCCGATGGTGGGTGTTTTACTTTCCAAGGGTAGAAATAGGACACATCCCATGTACGCACATGGTTAAGGAATATAAAGGTTTTCTTCATACTCTAGTCTCAAATTATGTCGAATAACTCCCCAAGCATACTCGCTCGATGATAGCCTTTGTTCGTATAGAGTAAGTTCAATCACAAGGGCATATGAAGGGATACCATATTTTAGTCACTACCAAATCATAATACAGCTTACCAAGGATGGGGACACCAGGGATGCCACTCAATGGTCAATTAGGATAGCCCAATGACTTTCATAGAGATGGTTTCATGTCATTTCAACCAACCTATCCCTAAGTCTATCATTCACAAGAAGGATACCATTACTTTTTTAAACTTCAAGGATATCATAACCCTATTTTTAGTTTGAAGGTTCCAATTAAATGACATTTTCAACATGTTCAAGGTCATATTTCACTCATACAAAAAGATAAATGACAAATGTGCTTTAGCCTAGTAAGTCAAGAGTTCATATTTACATTCTTCATGTATCAAGTAGAGGGACATAGGTATACCAAAACAAGACACATGTCTTAATCATAACTCATATACAATAACATTCAAGTAACATAGAGGGACAACTAAGTCTACTACAAGTCACCGTATTCATTTCTATAGAAACATCAACATATTCCATCATGAGACTCATATAGTCAATTAGGAAGAATCATACTTTAACATCAAGTATACACACATAAGGATATCACCATAGTCTATCATGATTACCTATAATCAATTAGAAGAAGACATGCTTTCATTTCATTCATACACTTCTACCACATAAGCGTTCACATTGATCTCCTACACAAGCTATAACATAAGAGTGTCACAATTCATAAAGAAATGCGAACAAAGACATTTTCTTCACGATTATAACACATAAGCACTGCCACCATAAGTGGACCATACCAATCAACACAATTAAATACCTATTCTACACAATATAGAGTAGAATTAGGTCATCTTCCTACCATTCCATCAAGAACACCTCCAATCCATAGTCATTTCAACCAATTTAATTTAGAAAGCTCTTACCAATAGTCATATACACCAATTCAAACCAATAATAAATCCATACAAATTATCCAAAAATATACACTATGAATATTATTAAATTAAGGAATCCTATATAAAATTAATTCATAATTCATACATATTTCAATAGCCCAATACAATCTACCTAAGAATTCAATCAGATCACGCCAAGATTAATTCACCCACATTAGGGCCAAAATAATGAAACCATGGATTTCATGGGTTCACAGAGTTTTTTGATATAAAATCATCAAGTTAACATCAATTCAATGATAAACCATTGATTCAAATTGGTTTATGTAAGAACCCATGGCTAGAAATTAAAATAGAAGAATTCATGTTTTAAGAAGTCCTAGAAAAGCCTTTGGAGTTTGGATCCTTGAATAAAGAAGATTCAAGGGTGAAACACCATACCTTGATTAAAAGTTACCCACAAAATTTGGTTGAAAAGCTTGAGAAATTGGTCCTCTTCCTTGAAGCTTGAGGGTTCAACAATGGAGGAATTGACTAGAGAGAACCTTGGGGGTATGAGATAAAGGAAGGTTTTGGGACTTGAAACTATTTATATTAATGATATAACCCTTTTAAAATCAACCCCAAGTAATGAAACCTAAAATAAAATTTATTTGAACTCACCAAGTTGAGGCAGCTCGCCCAGGGACCATGCCCAACTTGACTGCCCATGAAGGACTTCACGGCCAAGTTGATGGGTCTTGGTCCTTGAGGTAGTAGCCTCCTTGTCTTGACAAGATTACATGAGTCTAATTCATTTTCACGACCACCTACATGTACCGTGGTAAAGTCCACTAGCAGTGAAGTGGTTCGTGAATTTGAGGCAGTGAGCTGCCAACTTGGGACAACCTTGGCTTTTTTGGCTAAGGCTTGTCCCTTTTGGATTGGCTCCTTGTCCAACACTTTCATCCAAAATCAAGTAGGGTACTTTGTACTATATCTAACACATGCCTTAATGTTGAATCATTAACCTTATTCAAACAAGGCTTAGAACCAAACACACCACATAGACACATACAAGCACATAACGACTAGTCTTCCAACGTCTTGGACGTTTGATCTCCAAACTCTTCCAAAATTTAAACAATGCGTACTAACACCATAATTAACCATTTTAATAGTTTAAAACCTCATTACATATGTTAGTATCTATTTAAGTCTAGTTCATTTTAGGGACTTTACATGTTTATTTCTTAACGGGTTTTCGGGGCATTAAATGTTTTATAGGGTTTATAAAATTTTTGGTTTCTTAAGGCTTAAGATTTAGGGTTTACTTGGGTTTTAGATTTTGGGTTTATGGTTTAAGGTTTAGGTATTCGGGTTTTTAGATTTAGGGTCTTAGGCTTTAGGGTCTAGGGCTCTCGGTTTTTCAATTAAGTATTTTTTAGGGTTTTCTGGGTTTAGGGTCAGGGAATCAATTTTTTTCAGTGTTATTAGGGTATTAATATACAATAGAGATCTTTATAGGATTTAGAGATTAGATTTTTTTAGATTTAGGAGTTATTGAGGTTTTTAGTGTTTTAATGCTTAAATAATTCTTGGAGTTCAAGGCTTTTAGTTTTGTGTTATTTAGGTTTAGGGTTTAAAATTTTCTTGGATTGAGGTTTAGAGATTTGGTTTTTGTATAGTTTTTATATGGTTTTAGGGTTTATACGATTTAGGGTTACTTAAGGTATAAGTTTTAGGGTTTCTTTGTGTTTAAGGTTTATGATTTTGATTTTAAGTTTTAGTTTTTTAAATTATGGGTTTTATCTAGGTGTAACATTTCAAAAATCCAAGACTTGTCTTAAAGCCTAACATAGGTGCCTTGAGGTTTAGATATCCATGACATTTGGAAATTTAGTTCAAGGATGTACTAGCGTGCCTTAGCCTATTTGACTAGCTTTTAGGAGTCGAAAATTCATGAAATTAGGTGGAAGGGTGTATAACATGTGTTTAAATTCATGGTCGAAACGTCCGGGTACAACTCCCAAAGGAATAACCAAGAGTCCTTGAAGAGGACCTTAGCATGTAGGAGGCAACACCGCATGGGCAGTGTGCAACCACGGAAGGCAACCGACGACTCGTGTGTGGATCGACGGGGCGTCAATGCAAACCGTCATCCCTCACTTAACCTAAATGGGAAATCTTTTGTCTGCACAAGTCTCTGACCCAAAACAACAAGTGTGCAGGATGGAGGGGGACCAAATTGTCGACTCAGAGACAACCCATCGATTAGAGGCTCGTCTGTGAGGGTTAAGCTCTCTTGCACGTTTTAAAGTTAGTTCATTTAATTAGTTAAGGGGTTAGATGGTTAATTAGGGGTTTAAGGGTGTCTAATTAGGTTAATTAACCCCTCATATAAAGACCCAACCCTCATTAGTCTAAACACAACTCACAGAATAAAACTCTCTTCCTTCTCTTCTTTCTCTCTCTATTGGAAGATACCATTGAAGATAATCTAGGGGGCGGTTTTGGAGGCTGGAAAGGGACGATTTCACCAGAAAACAATCATCAAACTTTATGGTATGTGATCAAATTTACCTTTGAGACTTCTTACCTCAAATGGCTCCTTCAAAGTATTTCTAAAAGTTGAGTTTTCAAGTGGGTTTCATCGAATTACGAATTTGATGTTATCAACTGAGTTGTTTATGGTTTATTTAGGATATAATGAATATATTTACATGTATTTTAACTTGATTATGATATTTTGTGATGGTGTGGTCTAAATTGAAGAACATGATCCTTAACCCTTAACCCTAGGTTTGATCTTGATGTGAATTAGGTTATGATTGATTCAATTGAATAAATTATTGATTAAATCAGTATTAAATGATGTTGTTACAATTATCATGAACAATTTAGTATGATTTGTAGTATTTCATACTAGTTCTTGGGAAGTGATCTAGGTTATGAGAATTGACCTAAATATTTTATCTTAAGTTTTGATTTAGTATTCAATTATGGTGTAGTGATTCTTTTAGCCTTACTAACGTTTTATATTGGATTATGCTGATGTTATGACATATTTGGGTTGAATTAAGGGTTGATGGTAAGACCTTGATGATGAACTATGAAGGAGACTTGGTATGTCTTGTAATCCCTAGTCCTTACTGTAACTTGTAGTTAATTGTGATTAAGTCATGATGTTGTAGCGAACCTTACAGAGAGATACTAAAACATGACAAGAAACCTTATTTAATACTTGCGATATTTAAAGGAGTTTAACTAAGGCATACTTATTTCTAATCTAGTTGAGTGATACATTTCATAATACATAATTGAGTTAAGGATATGCATCTGGCCCTTTTCAAATATTTAATTCCAGGTCGCAATTTATATGTCATGAAATTTTAACTAATGATTTAAAAGCCTCCAAAAATATGTTACGCAAAACCGGCAAGCTTTTCATGCATTTATTACCTTCAACACTTAAGGACAAAATAACAATAATATTTACCAACTTACGAGTACAAAAGTCAGACGGTTCATGATTCACAAAAACTTAGAAAACTTAAAACAAATTAATATTTTACGAGCATGGGTTCACACTCCAAGACGATAAAAACGTATAGCCATACTTATATCACAAACCATGATGACATGACTAATAAGCCCTCAAAATTTCATATAAATATACAATACATATATCATGTTCAAATCCCAAGGTGTATACAAAATATATACATGCCTCTATGCAAGTGTGATCTTCCTTTTAGGATTTCAAAACCTCAATCTTCAATGACCAACTTCAAACGTCCTTTCGAACTTTCCCTATCATAGAAACAACTACCGCTAAACATAAAGCTTAGTGGTGTAAGAACTATAAATCTTGAACCCTTAGATTCACAAAGCCATCATTCTCAAGTCAAGGGTAGCATAATTGATATATAAGCAATAAAATAAGTAACAGTATAAAAATAGTATCAAGTTGGATAATTAAAGTTCCAAATGTCAATAAAGTTCATAGTACAATTTTCAAAGAGGTTCAATAACAAGACTCGACCAATATATACATCATGTCGTCACACCAAGCACGAGCATGTATCAAGAAGGGCCAACGCCCTGTATAAAGAAGGGTCAAGGCCCAATAAACAAGATAACCAAGAACCATATTAATAGTGGCTTTCTAGTTCGTAATAAAATGGAAAACTCCTATACTTAAGACGAACTAAAAATTGAGAGTCAAGATGGCAAATGATCAGAATCAAGAGGCATGTCAATAGTGACAAAGTCATAGTACAAGAAGGACAAAGTCCCAAAAAGGATGCCAACTGATCAAACAATCCGTACAAGTGGGGGAGTTACACAAGAGTCTCGAACGTCTTAAACGACAACAACACATCAATGCAAAGTGACTAGAGGTAATCAACGTACCAATATAAACATTCAGATATAGCCATAGGTAAAAATAGTACAAATACATGTTTATTCACAAACCTCAATGCTTTTGCAATGAAACACTCCAACACGATATCAAGAGTTCAAACCGTACACCAACCAATGTATGAAGGTCCTCAACATGTTCACGAGTATATACAACCTTAAAAATACAATTAAATAACTTATTTAATTCATAGTATGTCAATATTGTCGAACTAAAAAGGAATAATCATCACAAATAAGCCTAGCCTGTACAAATATGACTAAGCTCCCAAAATAGTGATTCTGTTCAACGATAGTACTTCATGTTGCAACTTAGTTTTAATAAAGGAAACAACAAAACTGGAATTTATATCCTTCACAAAAGATGTAGGCATATCTGTTAAGTTTGCATATAATCAAGAATCTTCTCAAAATACGATATGTACAAAAAGATACTATCAAAATACGAATAGTTTAACAGACGAGCTTTCTAATTCCAGTAGCTGGACAAAACTTGTCCTCTGTTACGTCCCATATTTCGAATGAATAATAGCAAAATTAGAGTTTTTATTAAGCGTAAGAGTTGTAGAACTGCAAATTATCTTTCCAAATAATATTTATACACTGTAAGAAAAGTTATATTGAACAAGATATTATGAAACTACCAAACACTACCTAGTATTAAAAGAAATTCCTTATCACTTACAAAGATGAAGTCTCTGTGTCGAATTCCAGTCAAAAGGAGCTAGTTTTTCTTTTGATTTTGAAGAACCTCTCTTTAGCTAATGTTCTAAGATTCGTATACTTCAATTCATACGAAATTCACAAGAGGAGGTGTGAAATATATTGTTACCCAAATTATCCTCATAATATGGACAGATGTCACCAAAAGGTGTTGACCTAAAAAATTGTGTGCTGCCAAAATTGCATACAAGAGGAGGTGTGAAAAAATAATATATATATATATTTATATATATATATATATATATATATATATATATATATATATACCACACACACACACACCACACACACACACTTGATACAAAAACATTCAACTTAATTGAAAATATTATTGGTCAATTTACATAAATATCCCTATACAATACCTTTAAATACGATAACACTTATGTTAGGCAAGTTTACAATTATCACAAAATTTCAAGTTCCCAAAATGAGGATAAAACATATTATAGTAATGTATGTATATGTTAATCATGTTCTAGTATCTTAGGGGTGTTAGAACTCTCTCCCCCTTAAAGAAATTTCGTCTCGAAATTACCTTCGGCTAGTCCCAAAACAAATGTGGCTATTGAGTCCTCATGTTTTCTTCTCTATCCCAATTAGCTTATTTTCTAGAATGGTTCATTCAAATTACCTTTACTAAGGGAATTCTCTTGTTCTTAAGTTGCTTTACTTCTTGGTCTTGAATTTGGATAGGTTCTTCATTATACATCAAGTCATGATTCACCTTAATAGATTCAACTGGAAGAACATGAGATGGATCAGAACGGTATTTACTAAGCATAAAAACATGGAACATATTGTGGATCTTGCCTAACGCAGGTGGTAAAGCCAATTTATATGTAACTGGTCCGACCCTTCCTAGTATCTGATAAGGTCCAATAAATCGGGAACTAAGTATTCCTTTTTGGCCAAATCTCATAATCTTTTCTATGGAGACACCTCTAAAAATACTTTATCTCCAACTTGATATTCAATGTCACGCCTTTTTAGGTCAGCGTATGACTTTTATCTATCCGAAGAAATCTTTAAAAGATCCTTGATAATTTTAACCTTGTCCTTGGTTCGCTGCACTATTGCAGGACAAATAAGCTTCCTTTCACCAATTTCACTCCAACAAAGAGGGGTCCTATATTTTCTCCCATATAAGGCTTCATAGGGAGGCATTCCAATACTTGATTGGTAGCTATTATTGTAAGGAAATTCTATCAAAGCCAAGTGTTTGTCCCAACTACACTAAAACTCCATAATGCAAGCTCGAAGTATGTCCTCTGAAATTTGTATCACTCTTTCACACTGGCCGTCTGTCTGAGGATGGAATGAAGTGCTAAATTTCATCTTAGTACCTAATATTCCTGCAAGCTGCCCCAAAATCTAGATGCAAACCTTGGGTCTCAGTCAGATACAATAGACACATGGATCCCATGTAGTCTTATAATATCATTAATGTACAACTTGGCTAAACGCTCAAGTGAGTAATCCATTCTAATTGCTAAGAAGTGAGCATTCTTTGCTAGCCTATCTACAATCACCCATATTGCATCACGTTTTCTTTGAGTGCGAGGAAGTCCATAAACAAAGTCCATTGTTATTCTCTCCCATTTCCATTCAGGCATCGACAAGGGCTGTTGTAAACAAACTGGGACTTGATGTTCTGCCTTTCTATGTTGACAAACTAGACATTTTTAAATGAAATCCACAATGTCTCTCTTCATACCATTCCATTATAATTTTCTTTGATATTATGGTACATTTTTGTACCTCTAGGATGCATTGAATATGGTGACGTATGTGCTTCTTTCAATATTTCTCGCCTCAAGTTCTCATCATTTGGTACACATAACATGTTTTGATAAAGTAACGCACCATCCTTTGTTAATGTAAAATCAAGCTTCTCCCCATTTTAGATCTCTCAAGTTAATTTTACAATTTCCTCATCTAACTTTTGTGATTCCTTCACTTGTTTAAGTAATATTGGCATTACTTGCAAATTATAAATAACTGAACCGTCAAGCTTGTGGGGTATACCTTGCTCACATAGTTGATACACAGTTAGAGAGTCCTTATATCAAGGACATACCTACAATTTGTGATTTTCCAGAAGTCTTTCCAGAAAACCTTCTTTGATTGCCCCCTGAAAGAGAGGTTGAATTTGCAATCGAGCTTATTCCTTGATCTAACCCTATTTCCATCACTCCTAATAGAATGGTTCCAGCACAATTAAGAGAATGGAAATCTCAATTGCAAGAACTTCTTGAGAAATATTTTATTAGACCTAGTGTTTCTCCTTTGGGAACCCCTATTTTATTTGTAAAGAAGAAAGATGGCACTCTTAGGCTTTGTGTTGACTAAAGATAATTGAACAAAATAACCATAAATAATAGATATTCACTACCAAGGATTGATGATTTTTGTACCAACTGAAGGATGCTAAAGTATTATCAAAGATCGAGATAAGTTCAGGATATCACCAACAACGTTTTAGAGAGAATGATATTCCTAAAACATCTTTTAGAACACGGTATGGTCATTATGAATTTTCGGTGATGCCATTACGATTAACAAATGCTCTTGCGGTATTTATAGATCAAATGAATCGAGTATTAAAGCCTTATGTTGATATGTTTGTGGTTATTATTATAGATGATATCTTAATATATTCCATAAGTAATGAAGACCATGATAAACACCTCCGGATTATTTTACAGATTTTCAAGGAGAAAGAACATTATGCTAAACTTTTTAAGTGTGAGTTTTGGCTTGATCAAGTGTCTTTTTTGGGACATGTTGTATCAAGTGAATACATGAAGGTGTATGTTAGTAAGATATGGGTAGTTGTTGAATGGACACCTCCCAAAAGTCCGACTGAAGTAAGAAGTTTTTCTTGGGCTTAGCAGGTTACTATAGAAGATTTCTGAAAGGCTTCTCTATTATTGCCTCCCCTTTGACTAAACTCTTGCAGAAGGAACTAAAGTTTATTGGGGATGAAAAATGTCAAAAGAGCTTTGAAACACTCAAATCCTTGTTGACTCAAGTGCTTATAGTTACTCTACCAATTGAAGGGAAAGAATATGTAGTGTACAGTGATGTTTATCACAGTGGTATAGGATGCTTTTTGATGCAATAAGGTAAGGTAATATCTTATGCCTCTCGGAAATTAAAACCGCATGAATTGAATTATCTTACTCATGATCTTGAACTTGCTGCTATAATTTTTGCTATAAAAATTTGGCGACATAATTTGTATGGGGAGAAATGCCATATATTCATTTATCAGAAGAGCTTAAAGTACTTGGATACACAAAAGGAGCTGCACCTAAGTACCGAAGTGTATCTCTCTCTCAGGAGGAATTCTGGGAAGATCATATGGAAAGACTTGTGGAAAATCTTTTACTAACGGAACTGACTGAACAAGAAGTACCTCAATACTTGAGTCATTAACTTGGATTAAGTGCTAGGCACACCCCTTAGAAACCAACTTCCTTGGGTTAAGGTACGAAATCAAACGAACCTTAGCTGAACTATTTTTCTTCTATAAGACTTCATTTGGAAAATAAAATTTGACTACTCGAATTCTACAATCAACTAAGGCATAACAGGCATGAAGCCAATCCATACAGAGAATAACATCAAATTCTACCATTTCTAAATCAATTAAATCAACCATTCTGCTATTGTGATTGACGAATGGGAGAATTATGATAGACTCTCTGTTCTAAAAAAAATTTCATCCATAGCTGTAGAAAAAGTGAATGGTAAACCAAGTTGCTCAGGAATAATATTACAGTTGATGGAAACATATGGAGTTACAAAAGATAAACTCGCTATTGGGTCTACAAAGCGTACATAGTAAGTTAAAGACTTGAATCATACTACTGACAAGATATGGTTAATCCTCTTGTTCGTGGCGATAATTGAGAGCATACAAGTGGTTTGTTCCTCCGCCAGTACCGTAAGTAGCTCCTCTAGGTGCAGCGCTGTGTGGTGGAGTAATTAATGAAGACTGACTCTATTGTCCCCACTACCATTTCCCTTCTCGCTCATAGGACAATCTCACGTAAAATCCATAGTCTGACAACATATGAAGCAACCATTGGAGCCCTCATGACAAATACTAGAGTTATTTTTACCACACTTGGCATAGGTAGGAGCCTTACTACCCCCTTGCACCACAATACCTTTTAATATGCATGTTTAGCTCTATAATACTCACCCTTGTTCTTAGGTGAAAGTGCACTAGCAGATGATGAGAAGGATCCTTCTATATCTATAGGAAGGACGACTGGTTGTCATTACTCTTCTGCTTCCCGGACTCATTCTCTGTGTTAGATGTTTTGTTCTTGAACTCATCTCTGTCCCTTATCTTTTAGTCCTACACCTTCTTCACATAGATCATCATCCTCGAAATGTCCATGTACCCAATAAGCATTGCTTCCTGAACATTTTTGCTAGAAGAACGACCCAATTTACAAAAAAAAACTCATCCTACTCCTCATGTCCTTAACCATTCCCGGAGCATAACGAGATAGTTGGGTGAACTTCATCTCACACTCATAGACACTTAGAGAATCCTTCTTGAGTGTAAGAAATTCCCGTACCTTAGACTATTTCAATTCCTGGGGAAATAAACGCCCCAACAAAGCTTTGTCAAAACATACCCAACTTGGATGTGGTGCAGCCTCATCTCCACTCTCTTTCCACTAATCAAAGACATTCCTTGAAACATATTTCAGTAAATTTGTGCCGCTATCTCAACTTTCTCAACATCCGCAACATGCATAACATCGAGTATCTTCTTAAGTTCCTTAAGGAAATTCTTTTGATCCCTAGTAGTGCTTGAACCGGTTAAACTTGGAGGGTTCATCCTCAAGAACTCATGATTCTTTGAAGTATTAGACTCTTCTGTCGAGATCCTCGTTGTTTACTAACTTGGTTAGTCATTGTTTGGCTTAACATCCGGATTGCATAACAGAATTTAGCATTGGTGATGTCTCCTTGAGGTTACGTATTTGGTGCATTAGGTACCCCCCTTGTTCTTGTGGTTCAGCATTCCTCCTTGCTGGAGGACCTATGATTGCTCTTCGTGGAGGCATGATTATAACACGCGCTTGAACAAATTAGAGGGAAACTTTATTAGATAAACTCTAATACACGAAAAGAGTATGAAATAAGTGAAGGAATTGCTAGAAGTTGCAGCCTCTTAATTATAGATGTGGCATACTTCACACTGATAACTAGGACTGTACAGAAACGACATCATAGACTCCGTAGAACTCTTGAACTATGTGCTCTAATACAAAGTTTTTCACACCCCGAGCCTATACGCTAGGTGTTACTGGCACTCAAACACCATTTTTAGCCTCGAGAGTACCCTTGTCCTGACTTACTTAGCCCAGCGAAAGACAATAATCAATAAACTTAACTAAACTAAAGAATGTGGTAACCGAAACATTCTAACTTGGTCAAATCAGGCAACCCAAGTCTTAACAATAAGAGATAATACTGAGAAGACTCAAAGAACTAACATTTGACTGTCTATATATGAAGCCTGTAAAATTGAGATTGATGTTGGGACATATCCCACAACATCCTAATAAATAAAATATTAAAAACAACAAAAGAAGTCCTTGTGAATGCAAGGAGGGTTACCAACTGAGTCTTGAGTGCTCAATTGGATCAATGGTGCGCTAGATGCCGATCTTCGTTACCCGCGTCTGCATCATAATACGATGCAAGCCAACTAGCATCAGTACATTGAATGTATGAGTATGTGAGTTGGAATGCTAAACAACATCGGCTAGAAAGAGTCTGAAACAAATTGAAGATCTTACTTGGTTCATCTAAACTCAATATAATGGACTCATTCTAATATAAATCTATTTAAAAACAAGTGCAGCATAAAGAAATGTTTTTTAAAAGCATGTTGTAAACTCTGTTTTTAAGCATAGATATAACTCTAAGATGTATCTAAAAATATAAATAAACTGTGTATGTTAAAATATAATAACTTTTGTGGGATCTTCTTTAATAGACAATCATCACATAAGAGATATAGTGATGATAGAGGGATCTACCTCACGCTGTCATCGCATCCTATACATGGCCAAAGGTATAAGACCTGAATTCCCTAATGGATCTACTAGTCTACTATGAAGAGAGTTCATTTAAAAAGTATGACCCTTTTCTACACATAGTGGCTATGTGGGTTTTTGGAGATGTGATTTATCTGAACTCATGCTCGTCCCCAATTGTGTGTTCAATACTACTCCCAAAATAAACTTCTACTTATGTTTCTTAAAACATACTTCTACTATGATTTGAGATATGTCCTCAAGACTTATCTCAAAGTCTATCTTGGGAATCTCAGTTTCCCTGCTTTCTTAATTTTAGAAAGCTATAACTCTTTTCTTAAAGATAGCTCAAAGACTCTTTCAAAATCTTAGTTTCTATTCCTGTTTAAATGTGAAAACATTTTTTAAAACTTTTTTCGGAGTACATAGATCCATATACTTCTTTGAAAAAAGAACTTAAACTTTACTCTTTACTGAACTCAACTTTTATGTCTTAAAACAAAGTTAAAACATTTCTAAAGACTCTTGAAAACTTGTAAGAACTTCGCTTTGACTCGCTTCTTAACTTCTAGACTTGACTCTTAACTTGTTTGACGTTGATCTTAGCTTCCTTGAATTGGATTATGGATCAAAGGTTCATGATCTTATGTTTATGAATGATTTCATTATGTTTAGATTTGCCTTGGAGTTTTGTAATCAACTAAGAAACATATGTACATCACTTAGGAACTAGTACAAAAAATGGGGGAAGAATGGGGAAAGTTGGCGTCTCTGGTGCTCTGAGAGGCGTGGGATGCAAGCCCACAAATTACAGAGAGTTGGGTGGTGCGCTCTTTCTAGTGTGACTCTCCAAGGCGCTATGGACATAAACTGTCCTATGTGGGTCTGAGAGGCGCAACGCCTTAACCCCCTTACCAGGTGTTCTAGACTTTTTTCCTTGTTTTTTTTAAGCTCTAAACCCTCCAAACTTCCATGGCTCTTTCTCCAAACACTTAGGATCATTAGTACTATCAATACACAATTGATTCAACCCTAAATTAAACCCTGATACATGTGTGAAACCATTAAGAGAACTTCAATAAGACAACCATCAAGAACCTACAGAATTTTCAACAATGTTCTTTAAAAACTCACTTTCTCAGCATTTAAACAACTTAAATTCGCTGACTTGAAACAAGATGGGCGTGTGGGTGAACTAACCCAACACTATGTGATCTCACATACCTTTTTAGGGATCACCCCGACGAAATCTACACACAAAGCTTGAACACTCTTGGCGATTCTTGATTTCTGTCTTGTTTTATTGCTTGTCCTAGCCGAAGCATGATTTCTCTTTTTCCTTAATGGAGCAAAGTCTTGTTTTACCCAATTTAATTCAGAATAATGAATTAATTAAATTATTTACGGAAAAGAAGACTTTGCCCTTCCGAAATCCGGATTGGACTTTCCTTATCCCAATAGCCCAACTTTGAAAGGCATAACTTATTCATAAGATATCAAAATCAGGCAAACTCGGCGCCGTTGGAAATATTTTCTAAGGTATTTCAAATGATATCTCGAACTACACCTAGCTCATCCTGAGCTAGGAGTTATGGTCATTTAAATTTTACCAATAACTTACTTTTTAACTTGGACAAATGTTCAAGATATTTCTTATTCTTTCCAAAAATAATTATTTTCATATTTTAAGCTCTTTTCTAGTTCTTTCTAGTTATGAGATGTTACATATATGACTCAACCAGAGGGTTTTGGGGTTCCAAGACAACAAGATAAAGTATACAAATTGAGAATGTCTCTGTATGTACTAAAACAAGCACCTAATCAATGGTATGAAAATTTTAATATCACATTTGTGAATAATGACTTTGTTGTGAATTCATATCATACTTGTGTTCATTCTAAGATTATAGTTCATATTGAGTTATTATATATTTATATGTAGATAACATGTTAATATTTTACTATTATGTTAATGTTATAAATGAGACCAAGAAATTTGTCTTCTAAATTTAAAATGAAAGAACTTGGTGAAGAAAATCTGATTTTGGGAGTTAAAATCAAAACAACTGCTAAAAGTTTCTCTTTATGTCAATCTCATTGGCATAAAGTTGAAGAAGAGTAATGAATCTAGTGTTTCTGAAATTGAATATGCTAAAATAATTGGAAATTTACCTAATAAAATTATGTTGTTAGTAAATAGATTAGATATACTCATATTCCTGTAGTGAACATTGAAACTCTCTAATGTGCTCTCTAAGATATTTGAGAGGTACTCTGAATTGGTGTTTGCATTTTAACAAATTTCATGCTGCTTTAGAAGGTTTTGTGATGCAAATTGGATAACTGACAGTGATGAAGTTAGATCCACCAGTGGCTATGTGTTTACTTTGGGTACTGGTTCTATTTCATGGAAGTCTTCCAAACAGACTTGTATAACACATACTATCATGAAGTCAGAATTCATTGTTCTGGAGTTGGCAGGGCAAGAAGCTGAGTGGTTGAGATATATGTTGGCGGATATGTCATTGTAAGGAAGACAAGCTTCACCAGTCTCTCTTTAATGTGACTCACAAGCAGCAATTGGAATTGCAAAAAATTTGTGTACAACGAAAAAAGAGACATATTCGCATCAAACATAGTGCGATTAAACATTTGTTTAAACCGGGTGTTATTACCTTGGAATATGTAAGGTCCAAAATACATTTGGCGGATCTTATGACAAAAGGCTTGACAAGGAAAAATAGTCTTTGAAACGTCAAGGTGGATGGGGATGAAGCCCATTGATTAAGGTAGTGTGGTGGACCCGTTAGGCCTCAATATACATCACATTTTAAATACATATGGCAAGAGACAATGTTTTATAAGGTACATCTTATTTTAATCTTGATGATTCTATATCCTTAATATGGTCTGTTTGAGATAGACTTGATAGAATCACCTATGTGAGTGTAAAGGTGTAGTTGCTGATGTACCATGAGTTCACGATTTTTGTTTCACTTAAGGATTGTGTGTGTCTAGAACCTTATTGTATTGTTTTAATATGTTTTCTATCATGTTTTGTAAGAAAGATATTTAGGCGTAAAATGAAGGAGACAACTAAGAAAGTGCAGAAAAAGGTACCCACAGAGGCAATGGATGGATTGTCGATCCATTGATGCCGCGTAGATGAGGATCCTAGATTAGCAGTCCAAGCATTGAAGGAAATCAAGGAATTCTGACCAAGTGTGGAACCACGACGAGCATTGACGGTCCGTCAATTGATTGACGGACCCTACTGGTATACTGTAAAATGATATTGTGAGGGTTCCAAAATGTTATATTTTAAGATTTTAAGTATGGAGTAACAGGAGCATTGACATACCATAGACTGGTTGACGGACCGTGTTGTTTGTATGTCATTTGATTAAGAGAAGATGCACCTTGAGGGGTGAAATATTTTTCGATGTCTTAGCTGACGGAATAGAATCACGGATCGTCGATCCATTGATGGTCCATCATTTGGTATCGTAGATCGAAGACGTTCTCCTAGATAAACATTCCTTATTATAATTCCTTTTTAATAAGGATATTGTTTTCCATAAATAGTGTATAAAACTTCATATTTGGGGTTATCAACGATTACTATTGTTCTAGTTTTTGTTTTTGAGATTAGTTTTTGCAACTTTGGCAAATAATTGATTTTCGGATTTGGTTTTTAGGGTTTTAGTTTGCAATTCAAGTGCAATCCATTTCATGACCGAGAGCACCCCGAAGCTGCGACATGGTGTACTTAACTTCTCGGAGGTCTTATACAAGCCCTTAATATATATACATATATATATATATATATTATATATATATATATATATATATAGAGAGAGAGAGAGAGAGAGAGATTGAACTTCTAGAGAATCGTCACATGCCACCTACACTTCTAGATATAGAGAAACATATGAAATTATCAGAATTTATGCACTATGGTAAACATGCACAAAAACCATGCAGAAAGAGACATTTACTTTAAGATATACTTTCTTGCTATTTTGGTAGAAACTTTTTATCATAAGAGTTTAATAGACATAATACGAGTCAAAAATCACATATAAGACATATTCCATACACAACAATTAAGCCTTTCAACACTTTAGACTCTCTACCTAAAGTTACTCTAAGACTCGCTTGAGAAAGATATGAAAAGACCGCCCATACACCCTCTTCAAGCACACCTATGTGATCCTTAAATCTATCCTAGATAAGAACTGTTCTATTCAACATGTTTTTTCTAAGTGAACATTAATTTAAGAAAACAGTAACAATTAGGGGACTTCACATAATGATCTTGGAAGACCTAGGGAACTCAATCTAGCATCTTCAAGGCTTACTCGTACCATGTGTAGATAGCGTCCTATTCCACTAACTACACGTTGTATAACCCATCAAATACTAGAGTGCACATCCCACTTGATGAGTATATGCATACACCAACATAGACCACACTATCTACGTATGAAATTCGGTATCATAAAAACCCCACACCGTGAAATGTGTTCTACTTGCCAAGGGTAGAATTAGGACACATCCCATGTTGGCACATGGCTAAGGGATATCAAGGGCTTCTTTGACCTCTAGTCTCATCTCAACTATAGCTTCTACCACATGCATACATACTCAGTGCTTTGCCTTTGTTCTCATAGAGTCATTTCATTCACATATATATATTTGAGAAGGTACCATTACTAAGCTTCTACCAACTCATTATACCATTTACAAGAATGGGTCCCCTAGTCGTTCCAGCCAACCTACTTCTAAGTCCATCATTGCACTCAAGAAGGAAGCACCATTTAGGTCTATTCCTTCAAGGCTTCTTGTTCACCTTTTCATATTGAAGGTTTCACATTTTTAACCTTCTTTTCATATTCAAGGTTTTACATTCTTAACCTTATTTTCATATTAAAGGTTTCACTTTAGTCATTCATAGAAGGGAACCTACTTTAGGTCTACCGATCCTACAATTTCATTCATTCCCTCATTCAATGACATTTAAGTACCAAGTAGGGAAACTAAGTCTATAAACACAAGATACAACATCATTTTATAAAGGCTCTACCTAGTCCTTCATCATCATCTATCAACAACTAGAGAGGAAGTACATTCAATCTTATCATTCATAAAAGATCATATAGACATTACATGAGAACCTTCACTTATACATTTACATATACAATATCATGAAAATAGAATAATTAACATAATAATGCCGACAAGTCCATGTTCATTAAATTTATAACAATTAGGCACCGCCACCATAAGTGAACCATACAAATCAATAAAAAATTCAATATTGATTATAAATTAAATGAAGGAATTAGGGAAACTCACAACTTTAAAATAGGCACAATCACCATTCCTTAATATTTCCACAAAATTCACACAACATGAGATCTTACCAATAACAATGTCCATAAGACTAGGCCAACAATTTATCCATATAAATGATCCAACAAAACTAAATATAGATATCAATATTATAAGTCAAAATATGAACAATTTCAACAATGATCAACATATAATTCAATAGCCCATAACAATGTACACATGAATTCATCCAAATAAGATCATAATCAATTCACCCACTTTAGAGCCAAAATGAGGAATTCAAAGAATAAAAGGGTTCATAGATTTTTTGATCTTAAAACCATAAATAAACATTTATTACTTCATAAAACATCAATTTAGACATTTTCATGCAAGAATAGATGCTTAGAATTCACAATAGAGTTTTCAAGGTTTTTGTAGATCTTTGAAAAGCCTTTGGAATCGGCTCCTTGAATGAAAGAAGAGTCAAGGATGAAATCATCATCTTAATAGAATAAAACCCACGAAATTGATGGATAAACCACTGGAAAACTTTAATCCTAGATTCAATCTTGAGTTCAAGCTCCAATGGAGTCTTGAGAGAATTCTATTTGAACTTGGGGTATTAATTTTTAAAATTGGAGTCTAATTTAGGTCTAGATGTTTAAACTAATTTATAATACCTAAATACAATTAAAATATACGTCTAAGACTTAACTAGGACGTGAGGTGAATTTCCCAATGCACCCCACATTTGGTCGAGACCCTGCAAAAATTGCAGGTGTCAAACGACGGCCACCATCTACTGGGCGTCGTTTGAACCACTGCCCTTCCCACTGGGCGTGGTTTGGATCATATAATCATGTTTTGGGGGAATAAATACCACGAATAAGTGTGTTTCCATGCCCCCTTTTGATGGGTCGTCACCTAGTCTAATGGATGTCATTTGGGTTGTCGATTGAGGCTGTTTGGCAGCTTCATGGAAAACATTTTTGTCTACATAAAGGACCCTTAGGGTGGTCCTTGTGGAGTCGTACCTTGGTTTTTAGACCATAAATATAACCATTTAGATGCAATGGTATCCTCCTATCATTTTAGACACCAATCAACATATAAAACATGCAAAGGCACACTAGCACACACAAGACTAGTTCTCAAACCTCTTGGTCGTTCTTTGACGTTTGACTTCCAAACTCTTTAAAATGCCCCATAAATCTACTATTAATCATTTTCACACCTTATTAACTCATAAAACACATTATATGCTTTAGTTTATCCTAGTTCATTTTTAAGGTTGCAACAATTATGGAATAGTTTTTTGCATGCTTTGATGATTCTTTTGTTTAGAAATCTTTTTAACAAGTGAACACATTAGAAATCACCTTTTTGATACTTTCAGGACCAAGGATATAGTTAATATGAAAATAATTATCAACATAGATTAAGTGTGATACACTCTAATAGTCTATTGTCGATTGGTGCGAATGTAACACTTTGAAAATCCAAGATGAGTCATAAAGCCTAACATAGGTACCATGGGTTCTAAGCACTGTTTAAGACCTATTTTATTAAATATAGGTCATTTAGGAAGTTTATTAACCCAAACGTCCAAGAACATCCATGATGTTCGGAAACTAGTTCTAAAGGATACAAACGTGCCTTAGACAATTTGACTAGCTTTTAGGAGTCGAAAATCCATGAGATTAGGCGAAAGGGTGTATAAAATGTTTTTAAGGTGATTCATAGTTGAAACGTCTTAGAACGAATCCCCAAAGACAAACCAAGGTCCCTTGAGAGTTTATGTCAATACTCTCTAGGTAGTTCATCGACGAGATACAAGCCAAGATCCGTGTACCATATCGACAAGGCGTCATCTCCAATCGTCGACCATCACATAGAAAAATGGAGTAAGCCTCCGCCTGCACCAGTCTCTGACAAATATGAAGGTTGTGCAGGATGGAGGGAGGGACCAATAATCGACTCACAAACAGGACCGTCGACGGGTTCGTCTGTGAGTTAAGTTTTCCTGCATGTTTTTAATGTTGGTTCATTTAATTATTTAAGGGGTTTAGGGGTCATTTAAGTTTCAAAGGAAGCTTAATTCACTTATTTTACCCCCATATAAGGAGCCCAACCCTCATTAATCTAAAAAAGAAAATTCACCAAAATAAACTCTCTTCCTTTTCTCTTCTTTCTCTCTATTGGAAGACACCATTGAAAAATAGATAGGGAAGGGATTTTGGGTCTGTAAAGGGTGAATTCAGCATCAAATCTTCATCAAACTTTAAGGTATTGGATCTAATTCACCTTTGAGACTTCTTTCCTCAAAGGGACCCTTCAAAGTTTTTCAAAAAGTTGAGTTTTCATGTGGGTTTCATCCAATTACGAAATTGATGTTGTGAACTGAGTTTTTTATGGTTTCTTTAGGATGTAATGGATATTTTAACATGTATTTTAACTTTATTATGATCAATTGTGATAGTTTGGTTCAATTTGAAGATTATGATCCTTAACCCTTAACCCTAAGTTTGATCTTGATGTAAATTGGATTGTGATTGATTCAATTGTCTTGCTTACGAGTCAAATCACTATTAGATGTTGTCGCTGCAATAATCATTAACAAATTGGAGTGAATTGTAGCCTTTGATGCTAGTCTTGAGAAGATGATCGATGCTAGAAGGTAAATTGACCTAGGCATCTTATTTTAAGCTATGATCTAATATTGAATTGTGCTATAGTGTTTTTTATAGTCTTGTTATCATTTTGAATATTGAATTATGATGTTGAACATCTAAATTGGGTTGAATTATGGGTTTATGGTAAAGATCCTTTTGATGAACTATGAAGGAGACTTGGTAAGTCTTGTAATCCCTATTCCTTACTTCAACTTTGTTGTTAATTGTGATTAAGTCATGATGATTGAGTTGGATTATGCCTTATTTAGGATTGATAGGGTGGTAGGATTTTGAATTGAAATGTCTTGATTATGGTTGTGAGGTTGATTAAGATGTAAATTCATAAGGATGGTGATGTATACCAATGTGCCTTAATATGAAGTGATATATGATGTGTTAACCTCACCTATATGAATTAAGATAAAAGGATTTATACTTATACAATTCTTATTGAGATGTTGATGATGATTATTATACAAGTGGTAGACCTTATGACCTAAACTAAGCTAGGATTGATAATTAAAGGCTTAAAGACATTTCAAAAAGGGATTCTAGCTTAGCACCGAGTGAACTAGATTGAAGAGTGACTCTTCCCACATAGGTAAGATAGTAGCAATAAATTACTCTTGAGATTGGAGACAATAATGCATGGAGAATAAAAAGGGTCCCAACTATATCTCCTAGTTCTTGAACTATATTGCCCCCATAGAAATACTAGCTAGTGGATCCACGTTGTTTTTATGTTTTATGTTTTGGTACTACTTTGGCGAGTAGTCCACCTTTTTCGGCGTAAGGTCTTATGAAACCAGATTCCACACTAGCTCATGTGGTCTATGTCGGTTAAAGCAGGATGTTCCCAAAGGTAAAGTGAATTAAAGGATTGAACTCTAACTAGGATAAACCTAAATGGTCTAGCTTAGTCTAGGTAGGGGTATGAGACTCTACCTAAGCATTGCACTAGTTAGCCTTGAAGGGAGTCTTAAGAAGATGTTCTTATATATGGTTATGTTATGATGATATATGATATAGATATGATGAACGTGTACATTTTTGATACAATATGTTGATTAGTTCACTTATGAATATCTGCTGGGTCATATGTTAAAATTAAACGAAATGTATAACTAAATGTTATATTATATATGAAGTTGGGCATTGGTTATGTTTTCTTGTTGAGGCTACTTGATTTAGTAAGGCTGTGAGGCTTTGCTTGGTCATTGCACTTGTCTACTTGATAAGGATTCGTGAGTAGTTGTCTTTCTTATTATGATATGGTTAAATCTTATTCATTCTTGTGATGTTATTCCTTCATGATAGGGTTGTAATAAATCATGGGTTTAGGTTTGTTGGGATACATATTACTTGTTGAATTAGTAAGCATTTTTGATAGATTGGTATGACTTTCTTGATTATGCATTAGACTTTTAAAAGGGGAAAATAGCATTTTTGACTTAATGTCCCGTTTTAGAATGTTTTGCTCTTATATATGCATATGGTCTCATACTTAGTACATGTGGTGTACTAACCCCATTTTATTCCTTTTCCTTAAACATTTTAGGTTCTGGTTGTTGAAGGATCATTTGAGACGACTTCAAAAAGGCTTGGATATTCTCTGTCATTCTTATCCAAGTGGGTAGGTTCTCACTTTCTGAGGGTGATGCCAATATCTTACTTAGGAAGTTGTTTTGTTTTCTAATACCTTTATATTCATTCCACTTTCATTAGTGTATGACTTGTATAATCCTATATGTGGCTTCTTTTCATTTGATCTAGGGCTATGCCCAAATTGTTATGATCGTTTAGATAGTATGACATCAGACAATCTTTAAGACTATCTTCAATCTCATATATATGTATGTGAAACAAAAGTAGAAGGCGATGTACCGTTCCTATACAAAGGGTATATGTATAATCAATACGACTATATTATGTGTATGTATAGGTCTATATAAACGTGCAAGTAGATGTAATGAAAAGTTTTAAATTTTTCCGCAATTTCAACCTATGAATGTAATGACATAAGACTAAAAGGCTAGTCTTAGTCCCTAGGGAGGATGGCGTGGCGGTTACGTCTAGGGGGTAAACCCCGATGTGACTAACTTGGTATTAGAAAATGAGGTTGAATATCGTTGTGTTATGTCTCTCTCTACCACGTCTATGTAGGTTTGTATTAATAATTATGAAGCGCGCCACACTTATGAATATGAATCTATGTGATGTCTAGAAAATAACTCTCTTTCTTGAAAATATTCTATAGTGCCATTAGAGTATACTTATGATGTGCTTTTGCATCTAATCCAATTGTTGTTCTTATAGAAAGAATGAACAGTCGGAGTAATGCAGCTACGAGGCTTGAGGAGGATATTGTCAATACGAGAGCCCCTCCCCATGGTGATCAATTTCCTCCACTTGAAGAAGATGCTAACATGGAGAATGTACTAATCAGTCCTCCTCCTTTAACAAATAAGAATATAAGGACCGCTCTTCTTTAAATGACCCAATCTATCACCACTCAAGGACATGCGGCCAGCTCATGCACAAGCTATTACGGCCCATGCAAACTGGGAGGTTGTGCCCCGTCCTCATCAACAAGTCACTACTATGGCTTCTCGTCTAAGGGACTTTACTCAAATGAACCCTCCTCCCTTCTATGGGTCAAAGGTTGAAGAAGATCCCCAAGAAATCATCGATGAAGACTATAAGATACTTTTGGCTATAGGTTTGTCGACAAGGTAGAAGGCCGAGTTAGCCACATACCACCTCAACGATGTGGATCAAACTTTCTATGTGCAATGGAGGGATAATAGTCCTCTTCGGGGTAGGCCGATGACTTGGGAGAGCCTCAAGAAGGCATTTCTTGACCGGTTTTTACCTAAAGAGATGAGGAAGGACAAGGTGGTGGAGTTCATCAACCTCCACCAAGGGGGTATGGGTGTGCATGACTACTCTATGAAGTTCATTCAGTTACCCAAATATGCTCATTCCTTGGTCTCCGATCCTAGGGACGAAATGAGCTGCTTTGTGACGGGGGTGTCGGATGACTTGCAAGAGGAGTGTCATTCGGCTATGTTGCATGACAATATGAACATCTACCGTCTTATGGTGCATGCCAAACATGTGGAAGAGGCAAGGTCTAGGTGTAAATGTCAAGATGCTAAGAGGCCAAGATCTTTTCATGGAATCTCTTTAAAGAATAGACTTGAGATACAAGAAAAGCCTAGGTTTAAGAAGAAGGTTTGAAGTCAAGTTTCTTCCAAGTTACCAAAGGCTAGTGGTGATAGGGTGTTTAACCCTAAGTGAAAGAAGGTAAGAGGTACTAATTAACCAATTTATAAACCAACTTGTGGGAAGTGTGGCAAGAAAAACTATTGTGATTGCCATAAAGGTACAGACAATTGGTTTTGTTGTGGTAAAAGAGGGCACAAGGTTAGATATGGACCTAATGTGAGGGGTCAATACAAGGGTAATGGTCAACCTCAAGCAAGTGCTTCTAGTGATGCTCAAAATAAGAACCGATTCTATGCTCTCCGCTCCAGGGGTGAGTAAGAGACTTCTCTCGATGTGAGCAAGAGCCTTCTCTCGATTTAGTGACCGGTATCTTGAAAGTTTTCTCCATTGATGGACATGCTTTACTTGATTCCGGTGCTACTTTATCATTTGTTACACCTCTTGTACCTAAAAAGTTTGAAATTTTGCCTTACACTTTGCATGAGCCTTTTATAGTGTTTACTCCGACGGGTGAGTCGGTTGTTGCAAAAAGAGTGTACAAAAATTGTCCTATGATGTTGTCTAATAGTGTTTCTCATGTTTTATATGTAGAACTTCATATGCTTGACTTTGATATTATATAGGGTATGGATTGGTTGCATACATGTTTTGCCTCTATTGGTTGTAGGACAACAATAGTAAGGTTTAATTTCCCAAATGAAGTCGTTGTTGAGTGGAAGGGGGAAAGCTGTATTCCTAGAGGTCATATCATCTTTTGTCTAAGAGAATGCCAAATGATCTCAAATGATTGTCTATATCACATTGTAAAGGTCCAAGATTTAGACTCCGGAATTCCTCCCATTAAGATGGTACCTGTATTGAGTGAGTATCAGGAGGTTTTCCCTAATGACCTTCCCGGTATTCCTCCTGAATGGGAAATTAATTTTGGTATAGATTTGCTACCAGAAATGAATCCCATTTAAATTCCTCATAGTTAGATGGCTCCGGCCGAATTGAAGGAGCTGAAGGCTCAACTCAAGGATTTTCTAGACAAGGTCTTTATAAGGCCTAATATTTTGCCATGGGATGTTCCGATGTTGTTTGTAAAGAAGAATGATGGGTCCTCGAGAATGTATATTGGCTACGTCTAACTCAACAAGGTCACCATTAAGAATAAGTACCCTCTCCCTTAGATTGACGACTTGTTTTATCGACTCCAAGGGGCGAGCTACTTTTTGAAAATTGACTTGAGGTTGGGGCATCACCTACTTAGGGTGAGAGCTGAGGATGTACCAAAGACGGCCTTTCGGACTAGGTATGACCAGTATTAATTCTTGGTAATGTCTTTTGGTCTCACTAATGGTCCGACAACGTTTATGGACCTAATTAATTGGCTGTTTCAAAATTACCTAGATTCATTTGTCATTGTCTTCATTGACAATATCTTGATATATTCGAAGAATGAGAGTGATCATATGGGTCATTTGAGGGTAGTATTGCAAACCCTTAAGGAACATCAAATATTTCCCAAATATAGAAAGTGTGAGTTTTGGTGAGGTCAATGGCGTTTATTGGGCATATCATCTCAAGTGGAGGAATTGAGTTGGACCCAAGGAAAATAGAGGCGGTGAAAAGTTGGCCCAGACCATTGATTCCAACTAACATTAGAAGTTTCTTGGGTTTAACAGGTTATTATCAAAGGTTTCATGGGTGGTTTTGCATCTATTGCATCTCCCTTGACTACTTTGAACCAAAAGTTTAAGATATTTTAGTGGTCAGAGGCATGTGAGAAAGCTTCCAATTGTTGAAAGATAGGCTTACTTCACTCCGATGTTGACCTTACGAGAGGGTAGGAAGGGTTTTTTTATGTATTGTGATGCATCCCATGTCGGTTTAGGATGTATGCTTATGAAACATGGGAAGGTGATAATAGCCTATGCTTCTAGGAACTTAAGGTACATGAGAGAAACTATCCCACTCATGAGCTTGAGTTAGCGGACGTGGTGTTTTCCTTAAAACTATGGAGGCATTACTTGTGTGGGGTTCATGTATGTCTTTACCGACCATAAGAGTCTACAAAATGTGTTTACCCAAAAAGAGTTGAACCTCTTGCAAAGGATGTGGTTACTGTTGTTGAAAGATTATGATATGAGTGTCCTCTATCACCCCGACAAGGATAATGTAGTGGAGGATGCCCTAATTCCTATGACTATGGTTAGTGTATCCCACATTTATGAAGCGAAGAAAGACCTATCCCACATTTACCTCAGTCTCAAATGTCATAGATTCTATATTTTTTATTGTGGATAGATTGAATAAGTCCTCCCGCTTTATTCCCTTATTGTCTACTTTTTTGGCTGAAGATTATGCTAGGATCTTCATAGATGATATTGTGTGTCGCAATGGTATTCCGTTATCCATTATATCAAATCGGTGTGCACAATTCACATCTAGGTTTTTGAGGTCGTTCAAAAAAGTTTTGGGTACTAAGGCGAAGTTGAGTACCTCTTTTCATCCCCAAACGGATGATCAAGCGTAATACACTATTCAAACCCTTGAGGATATACTTAGGTATGAAATTTTTTTTTGATGGAGTTTGCCTATAATATTAGCTTTCATTCATTCATCTCCATGGCTCCTTATGAAACTTTGTATGGTAGGAGGTGTAGGTATCCTATAGGGTGGTGTTAAGTGGGTGAGCCTTCGCTTCTTGGTCCCGATTTGATTTATAAGTCCTTAGAGAAGGTTCATAAACAAACTATAGTCAGCAAAAGTCTTATGCCGATCATAGGAGAAGGTATTTGGAGTTTGAAGAAGGTGATAAAGTGTATTTGAAAATTTCACCTATGAAAGGGGTAGACAGATTTAGCAAGAAGGGTAAGTTGAGTCATCTTTATGTGGGTCCATATGAAATTTTTCAAAGGTTTGTGAAGGTTTCCTATGAATTGAAACTCCCTAGTGAATTGTCTTCGGTTCATTCGGTATGTTTCTATGTTGAAGAAGTGTATCAGTGATCCTAAGTCCATTCTTCCTATTAGGGTCTTGATGTACAAGATAACCTATATTATGATGAGGTTCCTTATTAAATTCTTTATAGGCAAGTAAAGAAGGTAAGGAATAAAATGGTGGTTTCCGTAAAAGTGTTCTAGAAAAATAACTTTGTTGCCAATGCTACATGGGAGGCCGAGACCGACATGAAGTCCCATTACCCTCTCTTTTTGATAATTAAGGTTAGTCATTTTTTTTAATAATATAAATATGACTATAAAATGAAGTTTTATTATTTTTGGTGAAGTCTTTATAAATTGTGCATTTTGAAAGTTGCATTACAGTGAAATTGAAGGGAATTTGGTGCTTAAAACTTGAAATTCTGCTTTTTTGGTTTCTTTGAGTTAAGTTGTGTATTTTGAATTGGTGAGTCTTAGTTAAAATTTATGTGACCTATTGATAAGTTGAACTTGTGCTAATTGACTCATGTAATGTATGTTGAGCTCATGTGTGTTGTGAGAAAGAAATACCTCATGGTGAAGTGTTTCAACCTTATGTGTGGTAATTAGAGTTTTGGAATTTTCTGTTGAAATAATATGATTTATGTTGATTTGACATTGTTGATTGGTTGGCCTTTTATTATTGAGTCTATTCCTTCATTCAGAAGAGTTTTGCTGTCATTCGGAGATGAATTTTCCTAATGGCCGGGGGGGGGGGTAGTGACACTTTGAAAATCCAAGACGATTCTTAAAGCCTAACATAGGTAACATGGGGTATAAGCACTGTTTTAAGACCTATTTAATGAATATAGGTCATTTAGAAAGTTTAAGAACCAAAACGTCCAAGAATGTCCATGACATTCAGAAACTAGTTTTAAGGGGTACTATAGTGTCTTAGCCTATTTGACTAGATTTTAGGAGTTGTAAATCCATGAAATTTTGTGAAATGGTGTATAACATGTTTTTAAGGTGATTCTTGGTTGAAATGTTTGGGTACGACTCCCCAAGTATAAACCAAGGGCCCTTGAGGAGGACCCTTGCAAGTTGATGTCAACATTGTCTAGGCAGTCTGCATCGACAAGATGCAGGACACAATCCGTGTATGGATCGACGCGACATCATTTCCAACCGTCAACCAACACTTAGAAAAATGGAGGAAGCCTATGCATGCACCAGTCTCTAACCAAGACAACGGTTGTGCAGGACAGAGGGAGGATCAACTGTCGACACACACACGGCTCATCGACGGGTTCCGTTTATGATGGTAATGTTTTCCTGCATATTTTAAATGTTGGTTCATATAATAAATTAAGGGGTTTAGGATTTATGTATTATTAAAGGAATATTAATTATGTAATTTAACCCCCCATATAAAGACCCCAACCCTCATTAATCTAAAAGACAATTCACCAAAATAAACTCTCTTCCTTCTCTGTTATTTCTCTCTATTGGAAGACACCATTGAAGACTAGCTAGGGAAGGTATTTGGGGGCTATAAAGGGAAGAATTCATCATAAAATCTTCACCAAACGTTATGGTATGGATCTAATTCACATTTGAGATTTATTTTCTCAAAGGGCCCTGTCAAAGTATTTCAAAAAGTTGAGTTTTCATGCGGCTTTCATCCGATTACGAAATTGATGTTGTGAACTGAGTTGTTTATTGTTTTTATGATATAATTGATATTTTAACATCTATTTTAACTTGATTATGATCAATTGTGATAGTTTGTTTAATTTGAAGATTATGATTCTTAACCTTTAACTCTAAGTTTTATCTTGATGTAAATTGGATTGTGATTGATTCAATTGTGTTGCTTATCGGTTAAGTTACTATTAGATGATGTCTTTACAATAATCATTAACAAATTGGAGTGAATTGTAGTCTTTCATACTGTTCTTGAGAAGATGATCTTTGTTAGAAGGTAAATTGACCTAGGCGTCTTATTTTAAGCTATGATCTAGTATCCAATTGTGCTATAGTGTTTATTCTAGTCTTGTTATCATGTTGAATATATGGTCTGATGGTAAGACCCTTATGATGAACTATGAAGGAGACTTGGTAAGTCTTCTAATCCTATTCCTTACTTCAACTTGTGGTTACTTGATTAAGTCATGATGATTGTGTTGGAGTATGCCTTATTTAGGATTGACAGAGTGGTATGATGTTGAATTAAAATGTTTTGATTATTGTTGTGAGGTTTATTAATATTTAAATGCTATAAGGATGGTGATGTATACCAATGTGCGTTAATATGAAGTGATATGTGATGTGTTAACCTCACCTATATGAATTGTGATGAAAGGAGTTATACTCATACAATTCTTATTGAGCTATTGATGATGATGATTATACAAGGGGTATACCCTATGATCTAAACAAAGCTATAATTGATAATTAAAGGCATAAAGACATTTCAAAAAGAGACTCTAGGTTAGCACCGAGTGAACTAGATTGAGGACTGTCACTTCGACATAGCGAAGGTAGGAGCATTTAATTACTCTAGAGATTGAAGACTATAATGCATGGAGCGTAAAAAGGGTCCCAACTATATCTCCTAGTTCTTGAACTATGTTGCCCCTATAGGAATACTAGCTAGTGGATCCACGTAGTTACTATATTTTATGTTTTCATACTACTTTGGAAGTAGTCCGCCTTCATTTGGTGTAATGTCTTGTGACACTGGATTCCACACTAGCTCATGTGTTCTATGTTGGTTAGGGAAATATGTTCCGAAAAGGTAAAATGAATTAAAGGATTCAACTCAAACTAGGATAAACCTAAGGGGTCTAGCTTAGTTTAGGTAGGGGTATGAAACTCTACCTAAGCATTGCACTAGTTAGCCTTGAATGGAGTCTTAATAGGATGTTCTTATATATGTTTATGTTATGATGATATATGATATGTATACTATGAACGTGCACATTGTTCATGCTATATGTTAATTAGTTCACTTATGAATATATGTTGGGTTATATTTTTAAAATTAGATGAAATTTATATCTAAATGTTAAATTATGTGAAGTTGGGCATTTCTTTTGGTTTCTTATTGAGGCTACTTGATTTAGTAAGGTTATGGATCTTTTCTTGGTCATTGCACGTGTTGATTATAAAAGGATTCGTGAGTTGTTGTCTTGCTTATTATGATATGGTTAACTCTTATTCATGCTTGTGATGTTATTCTGTGATGATACGATTGTAGTAAATTATGGGTTCAAGTATGTTGGTATACATATTACTTGTTGAGTTAGTAAGCATGTTTGGTTGATTGGTACAAATTATTTGATTATGCATTAGACTTTCAAAAAAGGAAAATAACATGTTTTGACTAAATGTTCCTTTTTAACATGTTTTGCTCTCGTATGTGTATATGGTCTCATGCTTTGTACATGTGGAGTACTAACCCCATTTTATTCCTTTTTCCCAAAAATTTTAGGTTCCGATCGTTGAAAGCGCATTTGAGACGACTTGAATAAGGTTTGGATATTCTCTATCATCCAAGTGTCTAGATCCTCACATTTCGAGGGCGATGATAATATCTTGCTTTGGAAGTTTCTTTGTCTTCTAACACTTTTATGTTCATTCCACTTTAATTTGTGTAAGACTTGTATAAGCTAATGTGGCTTCTTTTAATTTGATGTAGGGCTATGCCCAAATTGTTATGATCATTTAGAGGGTATCACATGAAACAATCTTTGAGACTATCTTCTTTCTTATATGTAGATATGTGAAATAAAAGTAGAAGGTTATGTAACCTTCCTATACGAAGGGTCTATGTATACTCGATAGGACTATATTATGTGGATGTAGAGGTCTATGTAAATATCCAAGTAGATGTAATAAAAAGTTTTACATTTTTCCGCAATTTCAACCTATGATTGTAATGACATGAGACTAAGAGCCTAGTCTTACTTCTTAAAGAGGATGATGATGCCGGTTACGTCTAGGGGGTAAAAGTGGATGTCACAAACATGGTATCAGAGCATGAGATTGAATGTTCTTGAGTTATTCTCTCTCTCTACCACGTCTATGTAGGTTTGTATTCATAATTGTGAAGCGCGCCACACTTATGAATAGGAATATATATGATTTATAGGAAATTGCTCTCTTTCTTAGACATCTTATATCGTGCCATTATAGAATACTTATGGTGTGATTTTGCATTTAATCCTATTTTTGTGTTTATAGGAAGAATAAATACTCAAAAAAAATGTGGCTCGGAGTCTTGAGGAGGAGATTGCCAATGTGGGAGCCCCTTCCTATGGTGATCAAGTTCCTCTACTTGAAAAGGATGCTAAGATGGAACATTCACCCATCAATCCTCCTATTTTGACGGATTAGAACATAAGGACCGCTCTTCTTCAAATGGTCCAATCTACCACCACTAAAGCATAGGAGGCCACGGCTCAAGTCAAAGCTACAACGGCCCAAGAAACCGGGAGATTGTGCCCCGTCCTCATCAACAAGTCAGTACTATGGCTTCCCCTCTAAGAGACTTCACTCGAATGAACCCTCCTACCTTCTATGGGTCTAAGGTTGAAGAAGACCCCCAATACTTCATCAATGAAGTCTATAAGATACTCTTGGCTATGGTTTTGTCGACAAGTGAAAAGGCCGAGTTGGCCACATACCATCTCTTACGTATGTGCAATGGAGGGATAATAGGCCTCTTTGGGGTGGGCCAGTGACATGGGAGATCTTCAAGAAGGCATTTCTTGACCGGTTTTTACCTGATGATATGATGGAGGACACGGTGGTGGAGTTCATCAACCTCCGCCAAGGATGTATGAGTGTGAATGACCTCTATATGAAGTTCATTCAATTTCCCAAATATTCTCCTTCCTTGGTCTCCAATCCTAGGGACGAAATGAGCCGCTTTGTGACGGGGGTGTCGGATGACTTGCAAGAGGAGTGTCATTCGGCTATGTTGCATGACAATATGAACATATATCGTCTTATAGTACATGCCAAACATGTGGAAGAGGCAAGGTCTAGGTGGAAAAGTAGAGATGCTAAGGGGGCAAGATCTTTTCATGGAATCTCTTTAAAGAATAGACTTGAGATACAAGAAAAGCCTAGATTTAAGAAGCGGGTTTCAAGTCAAGTTTCTTCCAAGTTCCCAATGGCTAGTGGTGATAGGGTGTCTAACCCTAAGTTCAAGAAGGGAAGAGGTACTAATTAACCAATTGATAAACCAACTTGTGGGAAGTGTGGCAAGAAGAACTATGGTGATTTCCATAAAGGGACGGACAATTGCTTTGGTTGTGGTAAAAGAGGGCACAAGGTTAGAGATTGACCTAATGTGAGGGGTCAAGACAAGGGTAGTGGTCAAGCTCAAGCAAGTGGTTCTAGTGATGCTCAAAAGAATAACCGCTTCTATGCTCTACCCTCTAAGCGTGAGCTAGAGACTTCTCACGATGTGAGCAAGAGCCTTCTCTCGACGTAGTGACTGGTACGTTGAATGTCTTCTCCATTGACGCATATGCCTTACTTGATCCCGATGCTACTTTATCATTTGCTACACCTCTTGTAGCTAAAAAGTTTGAAATTTTGCCTGACATTTTGCATGAGCCTTTTATAGTGTTTACTTTAATAGGTGTGTCGGCTGTTGCAAAAAGAGTGTACAAAAATTGTCCTATAATGTTGCCTAATAGTGTCTCTCATGTTTAATTAGTAGAACTTGATATAATTGACTTTGATATTATATAGGGTATGGATTGGTTGCATACATGTTTTGCCTCTATTGGTTGTAGGACAACTATAGTGAGGTTTAATTTCCCAAATGAATTTGTTGTTGAGTGGGAGGGGGAAAATTTTATTCTAGAGGTCGTATAATCTCTTGCCTAAAAGCATGCAAAATGATCTCAAAGGGTTGTCTATATCACATAGTAAGAGTTCAAGATTTAGACTCTGAAATTCCTCCCATTGAGTCAATACCCGTAGTGAGTGAATTTCCGGAGGTTTTCCCTAATGGCCTTCTTGGTTTTCCTACCGAACGGGAAATTGATTTTAGTAACGATTTGCTATCAGAAATGAATCCCATTTCAATTCCTCCTTTCGGATGGGTCCGTCCGAATTGGAGTAGCTGAAGGCTTAACTCAAGGATTTGTTAGATAAGGGATTTATAAGGCCTAGTATTTCTCCATTGGGTGCTCCATTGTTGTTTGTAAAGAAGAAGGATGGGTCCTTGAGAATGTGTATTGAATATACCAAATTAATAAGGTCACAATTAAGAATAAGTACCTTCTCCCTCAGATTGACGACTTGTTTGATCAACTTATTGGGAAGAGCTACTTTTTAAAAATTGAATTGAGGTCGGTGTAACACTCCGGAAATGCCATGACTTCGGTTAGAGATTGATCTATAAAATAATATTTAAAATTATGTTTCCATACCTATATTAATGTAATAAAATCATTTGGAAAAGGTTAGAGCTAAAACGACTAAGAAAGACCTTGACGTCCAGAAACTAGCTAATTTCAACTAATTGATGTCCCTATTTTTGGTGAATGTTTTGAGGTGTCAAACGAAGTTCAAAACATGAAACGTGACCTTGGTTAGGTAGTATGTAGTACAAAGGTTCCAAACGTCCGGTAACGACATCTGAATGACTATCCGAAGGGTCCTTGGGGAAGACACAAATATGAGCGGGCAGGCTGCTTGGCAGCCTGCGAGCAGGCAAGATATGGAGGTGTGGTGCGCGACGTGAGATGAACACTAAGTGTTCTGCCTCAAGTGTCACACTCGGGTCCTAGACCCTAGATTAGACCAGCGTCGTTAACCTCTTGGAGGTCGCAGACAAGCCTCTTCTTATCATTCATCATAATCATACAGTTAAATTTAGTGGTAAATTTAAAACGTTTTAGATTTACCGAGGTGTACTTAGACTTCATATAATTCTTGCATAAGAGTGATATACTAACATCTTAAAATAAACAACAATCTATTAGCAAATTTAACAATTGAAATGAAGAATTCATAATATCATTAATAGTTTCGAAACTGGCCTTACTACAAAAGGTTGAACAGATGGTTGAAAGGAAACTCTAGGGATAACATGCACTAGCTATGTCTAATCGACTAAGGCTAGAAAATAAAGTGTAGGCATCCTCGAACTCATGCGGACCTACCAAAGTCTTGAGGTACTAGTCCAAACAGCTTCAATTGATCTTCAATCTTCTTCAAGGACCTTCACCTATAAAATAGTAATTTAATATGGGTTAGTCCACACTTTTACTAAGTATTAGTGTATGCACATACGCATATAAGGACTATGCATCATCAAGGAACGCTCTTCCTATAGAAACATGCCATTTTTTGAAAGTGGAGTAACTTCACTTTCCTAATTCGTTATTTATTAATCATGATATGAATATGATATATTTTCATGCATTTAAAGCACACAACTCATTTTTTTTTTAAACATAATACCTTCGAATCATGAACATAATTTTAGAACAACTCAAGCAACTTAGTTCATACTTACTTTCTTAAAGAAATATTTATAATTTAAATGACATAGTTCATGTGAGCTAACATGTAATCCAGTGTGTTCCCTCACACTGAAAAGAGGTGGTTCACCGGCCATAGTGAAATTGAATGCTTCCTAGATTTCTCAGTTGGATCCACTAACTAGTATCCTATTCTGGCGACATAGTTCAAAGACTAGGAGAATTCGGAGACCCTTATCCACCTTGGTTATAGTCTTATCTCATGAGGCTAACATGTGCTTGGAAAAAATCATTACTAGTCTATCGGTGCTTAGCTCAATTTATTATACTTTACAACTTTTAGAGTTGACTCATACACTATGGAGGCTATCTTCTAGTATGATGTATGCTTACCTCAGTGGATGACTTATCAGCCCTTTCTATACTTGATGAATGTGAACTTAAATCTTACTTATCATTATGGTGTGAATGAGACTTGTCTTACAATTTCTAACACTCTCTTATGTGAGTATCTTTAACATAATTATTTAAGTGCAAGTGAGACTTGCCTCACTTCATTTAACACCCCATTCTAGATCAATTTCATAATCCATAAGCTTTTAGTAATTTCATTACTCACCTGATCTTGTTCAATGTTATTTGGTAGTCCTGTTCCATTCATTGTGAAAGTTAGAAGGACTTATTCAATGTGCTACTATGTTCACAAGTTCATTTAGATAGGGTATGTTGGTACTTGTCCCTATCATTGGCATACCCTAGATTATGAGTTCATTGAGTTACATCTTGTCAAGTCAATCTATAACATATTTTGGAAATAATATTGCTGACCAATTTATTGGCATAAACCAAACTTTCACTAAAAACTTGTCATGATATTATCACTTGCCAAGTCAATTAACTTAATGTATATACTATAGTAATCTCATCATATAAGGAAGCCAATTTTTAACATTTGATTGGCTTATAAACGATTTATAACAATTTTATCTTCTCGAACAAAATTAGGCATTACGATATATCTTATCTCATGTAAATGATACTCTAATAATACAAATGTAACCTACAGGTCTCATTCGACAATATCAAATCACAGAAACCTACACATAAAAAACAGTTAGCACCACATACCAACAACATGCTCGAGATTTGCATTACACCTACTACTATAATCAGAAATAGGAAGAACTAAAGAGAACTAGGGAGATGAACATTCGATAATTTCATTGGAAACAACCCTAGTTTCGGTTTTCTTGAATTTAAAATGTTTGAAAGGCCTCCTGGGGAAAGGAATCCAAAAGAGAAAACAAACACCTTACTGTAGAATGGAATCTACGAATATCACCCTGTACTTTGCACGAAAATCTTGAAGAATTGCCTTGAAATCCCCTAAGGAGAACCAAGAGTATTTTTCTGTTTTTATTCCATTTTTTCACTGTTTTTCAATCGTGGGTTTCTACTGGATAAACATGAGTCTCAGTCTTAGAAATTTAATATTTACTAATTCAAACTAGGCTAATTAACTTAATTAAATATATCAATTGGCTAATTACCAAAATGCCTCTCCTAAATTGACTAAAAATAGGAGAGAATTTGATTTAGCCAAATTCTGAAAATTTGCTAAGCGTTTCGGGTTTTACCATGAATTTTAAATTAATTAATTAATTTGATAATTTAATTAATTAAGTGACCTAGGGTAATTACTAAAACACCCGTAAATCAAAAGTACCATAAACAACCCCTTTTGGACCATCCTAGGTTAGGTACTAGGATGCTTCCTTAGTTAGCTATTCGGATAGTGTCACCCGGTTAGGTCTTAGGATTTCGAGCACACTAGTTAGTTCATTTTAGTTACTCCTAGTTTACTTATCTTGTTAGGTGAGTTATTTAGAGCCTAGGATTGGTTAGGAAGCTCGGCCCCACGTGTCTTGACTTGACGCATGCTTGCCCCCTAACCTCCCTAACCGAATTTTTTGGGCTTGGTTGCTTGGTCTCTCGGCCGGTAACGACACCTTTCCTATTGTGCACTCTTTAGTTTCATAAAGGTTCACTTCTTTTCCCAAGTATCCTCATTATATCCTTGGGCACTGCTTAATCTACATGATGATTTTAAAATATCATGTGATATGGTACCTAGGCTTGACACTTGGTTGCCTCGTACCTTATTTGTGTAAACTAAGAAATTGCAAATTTTAGCTTAGGGTCTTCACTGCAGGTACAATTCCTAAACAAGCTTGGATAGGAGCATTTGAGAATCTAAGTGTATCTTAAGTTACTTGTTAATACATAGAAATTGGCTAACACCCATAAGGCAATATTCTCTAGCAATGCCCAATATTACTCAATATTGGGCATTGGGAGGCCTATGTACCCCAATGCATATTCTTAAAACCTAATAGACTCTTCATTACACAAGTACATATTCTGGATTGTTACATTATCGCCCCTTAGGAACATTCATCCCCGAATGACACTACACATAATTTTGAATCAAAGAGGGTATTTTCGAAAAACACATCAAAATACTTGAAACTTTACTCTTTGTGAATATCCGATTCACAACTTACTCTTGATGATGTACATCACTCAAAGCTTATCTACAGCTTCATATCTGAGATTGAGAAAATTCCTTCTCAATCTGACTTTAACTCAATGAACATCACAACTCATGAGACACAAAATCATGTCAATGCCATACAAAAATAGCAACATGAATGCAAACATGAACTAATATTAACTCATATAGTGCAAGTATAATACAAAGTTATGGACTTAAATAACCAAAACCAACTAATAAACTAAAATTTAGAGTTTCATAAACAAAATAAGACTTAGGAAGAGTATATCTAACCTCAAGAATTGAACAAGTAAGGGTAACTGGATCTCATATCGGCCTCGTCTTCCCATGTTGCTCCCTTAACAAAGTGGTTCCTCCATAGCACCTTTACGGTGGCAACCTCCTTGTTCCTCAGCCACTTCACTTGGTGACTAAGATTTCAACTGCAACCTCTTAATAAGAAAGGTTCTCATCGACTCCTAACCCTTCAATAGGCAGGATGGATGCTGGATCACCTAGAGACTTTTTAAGCATCGAAACATGAAACACTAGATGAACAGAAACTAACTCATTTGGTAACTTCAGTTCGTAGGAAACATTCCCTACTCGTTGTAAGACCTCATAAGGACATATATATCTAATATTCAACTTCCCTTTCTTATCAAACCTCATCACCCCTTTTATGGTTGATATCTTCAAGTAGACTTGATCACCTACCTCGAATTCAAGAGCCCTCTTCCTGTTCTCAGCATAGGATTTTTGACGACTGTAAGTAGTATCCAATCTATACTTGATCATTCTCACCTTTTCCATAGACTAATATTTGATCTAGGGGACAAGGATCTAATACTCTCCTACCTCAAACCACCCTATTGGGGACCGACTCCTTCCATAAAATGCTTCAAAAGGTTCCATCCCAATACTTGAATAGTAGATATTACTATAAGAGAACTCAATCAGTGGCAAGTGTTCATCCCAACTCCCCTTGAAGTCAATAACACATGCTCTCAGCATGTCTTCAAGGTTCTAAACTGTACGCTATGCTTGTCCATCCGTATGAGGATGAAAAGAACTACTGAGCTTCACCTATGTACCCAAGCTCTTTTAGAAATATCTCCAAAAGTGAGAAGTGTACTGGGCTCCCCTGTCCGAAATGACAGAAATAGGGATCCCATGCCACCTTAATATCTCATCAAATATACAACTTGGCATAATCTTCGGCTCTGTAAGTAGACTTCACAGGAATGAAGTGAGAAACTTAGTCATCTTCTAAACAATGACCCAAATGGAATCATGCAGTTTCCAAGTCCTGGGCTGACCAACAACAAAGTACATATTAATAGCCTCCCACTTCTATGTTGGGATCTCAATCGACTGGTAAGACCTCCGGCTTAAGGTTTTCGGTCTTAATCTGTTGTCAATTGGAGCACTCCTCCACAAACTTATAAATATCTAGCTTCGTGCCTTCCCGCCAATAAATCATGTTGAGATCATCATACATCTTGGTGGAACCTGGATGAATGGAATACTTGGAGCCACGAGACTGTGCAGTAATATTAGGTCTTAAATTATCAATATTAGGCACACACAATCTGCCCTGGTGACTAAGTACACCATCCCCCCGGGGAGAATGATTCATTCAGCTTACTCAAAACTGAGTCTTTCAACTCCATGAGTACTGGGTCGAGATGCTGCTTAGCTTTAACATCTACAACAAATGAGGATTAAGAACTAGAATGAACTGAAACACCCCCACTTGGTGTATCTACCAGTCGTACACCTAATCTAACCTATTGGTCTACCTCTTTAAACAGCTCCTTCTTCTCATCATCAATATGAGACACACTGCCTATGCTCAATCGTCTCAAAGCATCGGCCACTACATTGGATTTACCTGGGTGATAGTGGACACTCATGTCATAATCCTCGAATAGCTCTAGCCATCTTCTCTGATGAAGATTCAATTTTATCTGTGTAAAAACATACTGAAGACTTTTATGGTCATTAAATACATAAACATGTACACCATATATATAATGTCTCAAAAGTTTTAACGCAAATACCACAACAGCTAAGTCAAGATCACGGGTAGGGTAATTCTTCTCATGGATTTTAAACTGTCTTTATGCATTTGCAATCACCTTGCCATCCTGCGTAAGATTACATACCAAACATACTCGAGAAGTATTGTAGTACACTAGATACCCTTCACCACTCCTGAGGGATCTGCGAACTGGGGCTGAAGTGAGTTGTTTTTTAAACACTTAGAATCTCTTTTCACAAGTTTCAGACCACTCAAACTTTGCCTTCTTCTTTGTTAAAGCATTCAATAGGGCAGAAATAGTGGAAAAGCCCTCAACAAACCTGCGATAGTAATAAGTCAAACCCAAGAAACTCCGGATGTGTATAGTAATGAGGGGTCTCGGCCAGTTCTTTACTGATTCAATCTTTTTCAGATCAACCTCTTCACCCTGGTTGGACACAACATGACCAAGGAAGGTCACTGATCTCAGACAAAACTCACATTAGCTGAATTGTGTTCATGCTCTTCTCTGGTCTTAAAGTATATGAGGATGTCATATATGAATACTATGAAAAATGAATCAAGGTATTCACGGAAGACCCTATTCATAAGGTCCATAAACACGACTGGTGCGTTAGTTAGACCAAATGACATGACAAGAAACTCATAACGAACATACCTAGTACTTAAGGCAGTCTTAGGAATGTCCTGTTGTATCACTCTAAGCTGGTGATACCCTGACTGGGTTGGGGATGATCAAATAGATCAATAATTTTGGGTTGAGGGTATTAGTTCTTTATAATGACATTGTTGAGTTGCCGATAATTGATACACATTCAAAGGGTTCTATCCTTTTTCTTAAGGAACAACACTGGAGCACCCCATGAGGATATGCCCGGCTGTATGAAGCCCTTATCAAGTAGATATTTGAACTGCAGCTTCAACTCTTTGAGTTCAGCTGGATCCATTCTATAGGGAGGAATGAAAATTGATTTGGTGATAAGATCTAAGTCAACACCAAAGTCAATTTCGTATTTACGAGGGATTGCTGGTAAATACTTCGGAAAGGCATCTTGAAACTCATTCACTATGGACAGAGAGTCTAGGGAAGGAACTTCTTATTCTAAGTCATTGACTCTGACTAAGTGACTTAAAATCTCTAGATATAATAATGTTTGCTTTAAGATGGGAAACTATTTGGCCTGTTGGATTTGAACTACGCCCTTGCCATTCGAACTCTAACTCATTAGGAAACTGAAACCTTACTACCCTGTTTCGTCAGTCTATGGCAACATAGCATTTATGGAGCCATTCTATACTCAAATTTCTATCAAAGTCAAGCATGGTTAATTCTATTAGGTCAGCATAGGTAATTCTAACAATGCATACACGGGAAAAGAAAGGACATGAAGGGTATCAGTGACCATATAAGCTGAATTCTCCTGCTCCTCTCTACCTTTCAAAGTATAGAATCTATTCCTCTTGGGAGGCTCAGTTGCAGCAGTAGTATTAGGTTAAGGCTAAGTACCTTGGCCTGATTCTTCACATGTGGAAGACCCTGATTATATGCCAACTCTTGAAGAACCAATTTAGGAATTAGAACCTACCATGCAAACAACAACACTTACCACACGACTTTTTGTCACGTTGGGCATTTCTATCATTGACCTTCTTGAGGACAGACTTGTCCCCTTTGGCATTAGTGTTCCTGGAAGGAGTAGAATTACTTAAGTGTTGGTGCCCCTTCTTGAACTTGGGCCTGTCTTGGACTCTAAACGATCTCCTACCACTGCTAGAACCAGCCTGATCCGAGGGCCTAGGCCTCTTGCCTTCTCGGCCTCCGAATACTCTCCTCCACCTGTTGTGTATGTACCATCAACCTATCAAGTTCCATATTATAATGCAACGTGGATGCCGTACATTCCTCCTCCATATCCTTCGATAGACTTGTCACAAACCTACTCATCTCATCCCTGCTACTAGACACCAGTGAAGAAACATATTTGGAAAGTTTAACAAACTTCAAGGAGTATTCCTTGACAGACATACCTCCCTGACGTAGGTTGATGAACTCCTCAACCTTAGCCTTTCTCTACTCTCTTGGAAAGAACTTCGCTAGGAATGCGGTATTGAGAATGTCCCTATGACATTCCAAATAATGCACATTGGACATATTAGAAAATATTGTCTTAAGGGTGTTAGCAAATTTCTATATATACACAAGGGTGTATATTAAAATACAAGCTTTTCTAAGAAATGTACATGGAATGAAAATCCAAAGCTAAAAATACACATATTAATTCTCAACCCAGCACATGAGGTACTAGAAATCCAAGTGTGAAGCCTAGGTACCATGGCACATGATTATTTAAAATGATTATGTAGATTAAGCAGTGCCCGAGGACATAGTGAGGATCCTTTGGACAATAAGTAACATTCCAAATAAACCATCAAGAATAGTTAGTTAGGAAAGTACAAGAAACACATGTGCAAGAACATGTTAAACCGGCCAAGGGGGGGACCATGAAACCACCGTAATCGAATTTGATTAGGGTAGTTAGGGGCAGGTGTACGCACAGGTCAATCCATGCGGGGCCCAAATCCCTAACAAACTGTAGACTCTAACTAACTGACCTAACTAACGAACTAACCTTGTACCAATAAAAAATAACTAACGAAGGTACCCGACAACCTAAGAACTAGTCGGGTGACAACAAACCGTGTAACTAACTAAGAGACAACCTAGTACCTAACCTAGGATGGTCTAAAAGGGTTAGTTATGGTCCTAATGACTTAACGGTACATTAGTAATCACCCTAGGTCCCTTAATTAATCAATTTTTTAACTTGATTATTTAATTAAAAATCATTACGTTGCCGAATCACTTAGGAAAATTTCAGATTTGACTAAGTCAAATGCTTTCCTATTTTTAGTAAACTTAGGAGGGGCGTTTTAGTAATTAACATAATTAGCCTAAGTTGAATAGTCAATATTAGTTTATAAGACTTAGACTCACGTTCAAACACTAGAAAACTCACAATTCAAAACAGTATGCAATCGTGAGAAAAATAGTAAGCAAGACGAAGAAAAAGAGAAAAGTTCGCTTAGGCGATTTTCAAGCTTTTTGTCAACGTTTTATTGCAAGGTGATCTTCATAGATTCAATTCTACATTAGGTATGGGTTTTCTCTCCTGGAATTATTTCTCCAAGAGGACTTTCAAACGTTTTGAATTCATTAATGTCTAAACTAGGGTTGTTCACAATGATATTGTTGAACGTCCATCTCCCTAATTATCCTTGTTTTTTATTCTATAAGTATATAGATGTAATCCCGAACATGTGTTGGTGTGTGGTGCTAACTGATCATTATGTGTACGTTCTTGAATGTTAATGACTAATGAGTCCTAAATACTTTATTCATATGATTAGGGTATTAATTATATGAAATAAAGAATGATGTAATGCTTAATTGTGTTCAAGAATATGAAGTTTGTTAAAAGTTTATTATGAAGTTAGCTATTGTTAAATGTCGACTTGATTTTATTGAGGGGATCATTATAATACATTCATGGAATTAATTAGTGTGGATAGTGATAACATATGAAAATTGTTCAAGGGAAAGTTTCGCTTATGCCAATAAATTGGCTAACAATACATTGTCCAAAAACATTAATGGAATCGACTTACAATGTTATTTCAAAGATATGATGAAAAAATTGGCTATGTCTAAGTTAACCCAAATTAAGCGTGACCAATGTAACTTTGAATTCATAACCAAGGGTCTGCTAATCATTGGAACAAGTCCCAACATAACATTCTCAAATCAACTATGAAAATAAGTAAGTACATTGAACAAAGTTTATAACAATCATAAAGAGTGGTTTTAAATTTACTAAATGACATTGAATAATATAAGGTGAGTAATAAAATAATAAAAAGTTTAAGAATTAAGAAAGTGACCAGAATGAGGTGTTAAAAGAAGTGAGACAACTCTCACTCACTCCTAGACAATTATTTTAAACATACTCAAATAAGAGGGCGTTAATAATCGTGAGACAAGTCTCATTAACACCAAGATGATAATGTATTGTTAAATTCACATTTCACCAAGTAAATAAAGGGATGACCGGTTATCCAAATAGTTAACTAAACCTCATAACTAGAAGCAAGCTTCCATAATATTTGAGTCAACTCTAAAAAATTTAAAGAAAAAGAAGTTGAGTAAAGCATCGATAGACTAGCAATGAGTTTGTGCAAGAACATGTAAGCCTCATGAGATGAGGCTATAACCAAGGTGGATTAGTAATCTCCGTATGTCTCCTAGTTTTCGAACTATGTTGCCAGCATAGGAACTAGCAAGTGAATTCCACCTAAGAGTGCTAGGTATGATGCGGTTTCACTTTTCCTGGTGAAACCACCCCTTTTCGGTGTGAGGTAGACATTGGATTTCACGCTTAGATCACCTGATATATGTCTGTTAAATGGTAAAAAAAAGTATTTGGTTCACTTTAGCCGTGAACCACCTCTTTTTGGTGTGGGGAAGACACTGAACTTGGTTTCACTTTAGTCGGTGAACCACCCATTTTCGATGTGGGGAAGACACTGGATTTCATGTTAGCTCACATGATTTAGGTTCACTTTGACTTGTTTACCACCCCTTCTAGGGGTGGGGCAGACACTGGATTTCATGTTAGCTCGCATTATCTTAATGCTAAAGATTTCTTTAAGAAAGTAAGGAAGAAAGAAGAAGAAATGTAATTTGAAAGTGAGCTAAGAAAGTAAGAGCTTAAGTATATAAAATCATATCTGGTTGGTAAGAATGAAGTTTTAACAAGTTATTGGCTTGTGCCAAATCAAGATATATGTTCCAATATCTTCACGTTAAGCAAATGATCAAATAATGGGCATAGCCAAATAAAAATTTGCTTATAATGACTTTTTATATTATGACAATAAAGGGGAGTAAAATATAATAACAAATAAATGTCCCACAAGCTACATAATATGAAAATGATGAAATAAGTTTCCTAGCCAATAAAAATTTCATGCCCAATCTAAGAATAATGGAAAGAGTAACTTGTAGTAAGGGTAGCTAAATCGTTTCCATAGTCTTTTAATATTACTTACTTCATTCATTGTAGGTACGGGACTGCAATGAATAACTGCAATTGTAAGTAAAACATGAGATTAAAGAGATATTTGAACTACACAATAACAAGAATAAAAGACTGAAATATAAACTAAGTGGTGGGGAAGGAGCTCTTTGGTTTGGAGTAGCAAATTTCAAAATTTTCGTTCGAGTTGTTCTAAAATTATGTTCATGATTCTAAGGTCTTATGTCCATATAGAAAATGAGTTGTGTGCTTTGAATGCATTAGCATATGTAATATTCATACCATAATTAACACATAACTAATTAAGAAACTCTATTGACTTCACTTTCCAGAAATGACATGTTGTTATAGGACGAACTTTCCTTGATCATGCATAGTCCTTATGTGTATATGTGCCTATACCCATACTTAGTAAAAGTGTGTACTAACCCTATACTAATACTATTTTATAGGCGCAAATTGGAGAGGAGATTGAAGACTCATTAAAGTGGTTTTGATAAGCGATCTCCACACTTTGGTAGGTCCTCTTTTGTTTGAGATTGCTACACCTATCATTCTAGATTAGTAATTTGGACATAGCTAGTGGATGTTGTCCCTAACGTTTAATTTTAGACTTTTATTTAAAGCTTTGTATTAAGGTCCTTTGGCAAATTATTAGATATATTGATTTCTTCATTGAATTGCTTAATCCATTGTAGATAGTTTTTGAGTTTGAGCTTATTAGAATATTACTCTATTTAATAATTAAATGACATCTATGTATACTTCATTATGTTCTAAAAGTTTTAAATTTTCTGCAAATTTAACTATATGATTGTGATGGAAGATGAGAAGATGCTTGTCTGCGACCTTCGAGACGTTAACGATGCTGATTGCATTCAGATTCAAGTAATCGGGTGTAACAAACTTGGTATCAGATCATGAGGTTAAATTACCTAGGAATTAAATCTCAAAACAACCACGTTACGTAGTTTCTAACTTATGGTTGTGAAGTGCGCCACAATCATGACTTAGAGACTAAGTGATAACAAGAAACCTCCCTTGTTCTACTTTTTATCGTGTTGTCTATAGATTTCACATTTTATGTCATTTTAGTGTATAACTTCCTTCTTGTGTATACGCGTAAAGAATGAACACAAGGAGAAACGCAGGCAGAAGAGTCGAAGAAGCAGCTGATGTGGGCAACCAAGCTCCTTCTCAAGCCACAGCTGTTGGAGTGCAAGTGCCTGTCAACCCAGCTGCATTGACGAATGGAGAAGTAAGAGAAACACTAGTTTAGTTGGCCCAAGCCATCACTACTCAAGAACAGGCTATCACAGCCCAGGCCACTAGAGAGGGTACTCCAAGGGAGAACCTACATTCTAGAACCATGGCTAGAAGACTGAGGGATTTCACTAGAATGAATCGTCCAGTCTACTTTGGGTCCAAAACAAATGAGGATCCCCAAGAGTTCCCAGATAAAGTCCGCAAGATTCTTTCTGCCATCGGGTGATTGAAAAGGAGAAGGATACGTTGGCTGCATATCAACTCAAAGATGTTGCTTAGATGTGGTACAAAATATGGGCAGATAGCCGAGCACCAGAAGCAGTACCCATTACTTGGGACATTCTTAATAATGCATTCCTGGAGAGGTTCTTTTCCAGAGAGTAGAGAGAGGCTAAGTTTAAGGAGTTTATCAACCTACGACAGTGAGGTATGTCAGTCAAGGCGTAATTCTTGAAATTTGTTAAGCTCTAAAAATATGCTTCTTCTCTGGTGTCCAATAGCAGGGATGAGATGAGCAGATTTGTGTCTGGTGTATCGGAGGTTCAGGAGGAGGAATGTCGTTCATCCATGTTGTAACATGGAACTTGGTGGATTGATGGTTCATGCACAGAAGGTGGAGGAGAGTCGACGAAGAAGAGAGTTCGAGAAGGAAAGAAGCCTAGATCCTCAGATCAGGATGGTTCAAGCTCTGGTACGAGTTCATTTGGAACCCAGGACAGACCCAAGTTCAAGAAGGGGCACAACGCTTAGGTATAATTGTGCTACTTCCAGGAACTTGAATGCAAAAATGGACAAGTCTGGGCCAAAAAAGGGCAATGGTAGAAATGCCCAGTGTAATATCAAGTCGTGTGGTAAATATGGCCATTTGCATGAAGGTTAGTGCTTGGCAGGTACTAATATCTGCTATGGGTGCGGCAAGAGTGGGCATATGGTCAAGGACTGCCCACAGGTGAGGAATCACGACAAGGCAGATGATCAGTGTCATCCTAATCCTATTGCTGCAGCCGAACCTCCCAAGAGGAACACGTTCAATGCTTTGAAAGGTAGAGAGGAGCAAGAGAAGTTAGCTGATGTGGTCATTGGTACGTTGCATGTTTTCTCTTTTCTTGTGTATGCATTGTTAGATCCAGGATTCCCTTTGTCATTTGTTATTCCTTTAGTATCTATTAAGTTTTACTTACTTCCTGATATCTTTCATGAGACTTTTCTAGTTAGCACTCCAATAGAGACGACATTAGAACTGAAAGATTACCTAAAGAATGCCCAATTAATATTCTTGATAGAGTCACACATGTTGACCTAACAGAATTAGCCATGCTTGATTTTGATACAATCTTGGGTATGGATTGGCTCCATAAGTATTATGCTACAATAGATTGTCAAAACAGGGTAGTATGGTTTCCGTTTCCAAACAAGTTAGAGCTGGAGGGGCGTGGTTAAAATCCAACAAGACAAATAATTTCAAACCTTAAAGCCAATAAGATGTTATCTAAGGGGTATTTATACAACTTAGTCAGACTCAATGACTTAGAGCATGAGGTTCCTTCTATAGACTCTTCGCCCATATTGAATGAATTTCAAGATGTCTTTCCAGAGGATTTACCACAAATCCCTCCTGAATGCAAAATTAATTTTGGTGTTGACTTAGATTCCAACATCAAACTGATTTCGATTCCTCCCTATAGAATGGCTCCAGCTAAACTCAATGAGTTGAAGTTTAAATTAAAAGATCTACTTCATAAGGGCTTCATCAAGCTGAGAAAATTCATATGGGGTAATCAAGTGTTATTTGTTAAGAAAAATGATGAAACTCTTATTATGTGTGTAGATTATCATCAACTCAACAAAGTCACTATAAAGAACAAATACCCTCTACCCAGAACTGATGATCTTTTTGGTCAGCTCCAAGGTTCAAGTATCTTTTAAAAAATAGATCTTCGGTCAGGGTATCACCAGCTTAGAGTGAGACAAGAGGAAATTCCTAAGACTTCCTTCCATTCTAGGTATGGTCATCACAAATTTTTTATCATGTCATTTGGTCTTACAAACGCACCAGCCACGTTTATGGACCTTATGAATAGGGTCTTCCATGAATACCATGATTTTTATGTCATAGTATTCATAAATGACATTCTCATATACTCTAAGTCCAGACCAAAACATAAACAACATTTGAGAATTACATTACAAGTACTCATGGAACATCAATTGTATGGAAAGTTCAGTAAATATGAGTTTTGGCTCAAATCAGTGACCTTTCTTGGTGATGTTGTGACCGACCAGCGTGTTGAGGTCGATCCAAAAAAGGTTCAATCAGTGAAGAATTTTCTGAGACACCTCACTCCCACAGATATTCGGATTTTCTTTAATTTGACTAATTATTATCGCAGGTTTATGGAGTGTTTTTCTTGTATTGCTTCTCCATTGACAGGCTTAGCGAATAATGGGGGGAAGTTTGAGTGGTCTGAAAAGTGTGAGAAGAGCTTCCAAGATATCATAGACAGACTCACTCCAGCCACAATGCTTACATTGCTGAGGAGTGGTGAAGGGTATGTGGTATATTATGATTCTTCTCGAGTAGGTTTGGGATTTGTTCTTATGCAGGGTGTCCAGGTGATTGCATATGCATCCAGGCAGTTGAAAGTCCATGAGAAGAATTACCTTTCCCATGATATTGAGTTAGCTGTTGTTGTCTTTTTGTTAAAACTTTGGATACATTACTTGTATGGTGTACATGTTGATGTATTTACTGACTATAAAATTCTTCAGTATGTTTTTCACAGAAAGAACTAAATCATCGTCATAGAAGATGGCTGGAGCTGCTCAAGGATTATGACTTGAGTGTTCACTATCACCTAGGTAAGGCCAATGTAGTGGTTGATGTTTTGAGCTGGTTGAGCATTGCCAGTGTGTCTCATATTGATGATGAGAAGAAGGATGTGGTTAAAGAAGTACACCAATTGGTTAGATTAAGTGTACGGCTGGTGGATATACCAAATGGGGGTGTTACATTTCATTCCAGTTTTGAATCCTCGTTTGTTGTAGATGTCAAAGCTAAGAAGCATCTCAGCCCAGTACTCATGGATTTGAACAACTCGGTTTTGAGTAAGATGAATGAGTCATTCTCACTAGGGGAGGATGGTGTGTTTAGATACCAAAGTATATTATATACCTAATATTGATGATTTGAGGCCTAATATTATTGTTGAGGCTCTTGGCTCCATGTATTCTATCCATCCAGGTTCTGCCAAGATTTATCATGATATCAAGGAGATCTATTGGTGGGAAGGTATGAAGAGAGATATCTTTAAGTTTGTGGAGGAGTGTCCCAGTTGCCAACAGGTTAACACCATACACCTTATGCCTTGGGTCTTACCCAGTCAATTGAGATCCCAACATGGAAATGGGAGGCTATTAATATGGATTTTGGGGTTATTCTGCCCATGACAAAGAACTGCAAGATTCCATTTGGGTCGTTGTTGACAGGATGACTAAGTCAGCACCCTTCATAACTGTGAAGTTTACTTAAAGGGACGAAGATTATGCCATGCTTTGTATTGATGATATAGTGAGATGGCATGGGACCCCTTTATCTATCATTTCAAATAGAGGAGCCCAGTTCAATTTTCATTTTTGAAGATCTTTCCTAAAGAGCATGGGTACAAAGGTGAATCTTAGTACTGGTTTTTATCCCCAGACGGATGGACAGGCAGATCGTACCATTAAGACCCTTAAAGACATGCAGAGAGCATGTGTTATTGACATCAAGCGGTATTCGGGTTGATCATTTGTCCCTGATTGAGTTCTTTTATAATAATAGCTACCCTTCCAGTATTGGGATGTCACCTTTTGAAGAACTATATGGTAGGTTATGTAGGTCTCCAATTGGGTGGTTTGAGGTAGAATAGTCTTCCATCCTTGGATCTGAGATCATGAATGAGGCGGTGGAAAAGGTTAGGATGATTAGGGATAGATTTGATACTACTTACAGTCATCAAAAATCCTATGCAAATAACAGAAAGAGAGATCTTGAATTTGAGATGGGAGATAAAGTTTACCTGAAGATATCACCAATGAAAGGGGTGATGAGGTTTGGTAAGAAAGGGAAGTTGATTCCAAGGTATATAGGTCCGTATGAGATATTACAACGAGTAGGAAATGTGGCCTATGAACTGAAGTTACCACAAGACTTTGCTCCTGTGCATCTAGTGTTTAACATTTCAATGCTTAATAAATGTTTAGGCGATCCATCATCCATCCTCCCTGTTGAGGGGTTAGGAGTTGATGAGAACCTTTCTTATGAGAAGGTTGAAGTTGAAATCTTAGATTGGTAAGTGAACTAGCCGATGAACAAGGACGTTTCCACCGTAAAGGTATTATGGAGAAACGATCTTGTTGAGGGAGCAACATGGGAGGTCGAGCCGATATGAGATCCTGTTACCCTCACTTGTTAAGTTCTTGAGGTTAGATATACTCTTCCTAAGTCTTGTTTTGTTTAAGAAAATTTTAGTTATAAGCGCATTAGTCGATTTGATGTTTTAAGTGTATAATCGTGTGTCTTACACTTGCACTATATGACAAAAAATTAGTACATGCTTGCATTCATGTTATGTTTTTGTACAACGTAGACATGATTTTTGTGTTGCATGAGTTATGATGTGCATTAAGTTAAGTGTTATTGAGAATGAAGTTCCTCAATCTCAAATATGAAGCTTCGGAGAAGCTTGAGTAATATGCATCATCCAGAGTAAGTGTGAATCAGAAATTCACAAAGAGTAAAGTTTCAAGTATGTTAATGTGTTTTCGAAATTACCCTCTTTGACTTAAAATGATGTGTAGTTTCATTCGGGGACAAATGTTCCTAGGGGGGATAATGTATCATTAAAAAAAATGTACTCGTCGAGTGAAAACCCTATTAAGTTTTAAGAATAGCTATGGGGGTACATAGGAATCCCAATACCCAATATTGAGTAGTATTGGACATATTAGAAAATATTGGCTTAAGATTGTTAGACAATTTCTCTATATAAACATGGGTATATATTAAAATCCAAGCTTGTCTAAGAAATATATCTGCAATGAAAACCCTAAGCTAAAAAAACACATATTAATTCTCAACTCAACACATAAGGTCCAAGTGTCAAGCCTAGGTACCATGGCACATGATTATTTAAAATGGTCATGTAGATTAAGAAGTGTCCAAAGACATAATGAGGATCCTTGGGACAATAAGTAAACATTCCAAATGAACTATCAAGAATAATTAGTTATGAAAGTACAAGAAACACATGTGCAATCACATGTGAAACCGGCCAGGGGGGGACAATGCAACCACCCTAACTGTATTCGGTTAGGGTAGTTAGGCGCAAGCATGCACACGAGTCAATCCATGTGGGGTCCAACTCCCTAAAAACCTCTAGACTCTAACTATTATTTTAAGATAACTCAATCAAGGACAAGTGGTCATCCCAATTCCCCTTGAAGTCAATAACACATGCTCCCAGCATGTCTTCAAAAGTCTTAATGGTACGCTCTGCCTGTCCATCCGTCTAGGGATGAAAACCAATATTGAGCTTCACCTTTGTACCCATGCTCTTTAGGAAAGCTCTTCAAAAATGAGAAGTGAACTGGGCTCCTCTATACGAAATGATAGATAAAGGTATCCCATGCCATCTTACTATCTCATCAATATAAAACTTGGCATAATCTTCGGTCGTGTAAGTAGAATTCACAGCAATGAAGGGTGCAGACTTAGTCATCTTGTCAAGAATGACCCAAATGGAATCTTGCGGTTTCCTGGTCCTGGAAAGACAAACCACACAATCCATATTAATAGCCTCCCATTTCCATGTTGGGATCTCAATTGATTAGGTAAGACCCCAGGAAACCTAAGACCTAGTCGGGTGACACCAATCGTGCAACTAACTAACACACACCCTAGTACTTAACCTAAAATGTCCAAAAGGGTTAGTTATGCTCCTAATGACTTAGGTTTACTTTGGTAATTACCCTAGGTCCCTTAATTAATTAAATTATCAACATAATTAATTAATAAATAATCATTATGTTGGCCAAAAAACATAGAAAAATTTAAAATTTGACTCAAGTAAAATGCTCTCTTATTTTTAGTCAACTTAGGAGGGGCATTTTAGTAATAAACTAATTAATTAATTTAATTATCTTAATTATCCTAAGATGAATTAGATTATATAAGTTCATAAGACTTATACTCACGTTTAAACACTAGAAAACTCACGACTCAAAATAGTACACAATCGTGAGATAAAAAGTTAAGCAAAACGTAGAAAAACATAAAAGTTCTCTTAGGTGATTTCAAGGTATTCTTCAAGGTTTTCGTACAAGGTGATCTTCCAGATTCAATTCTACATTAGGTATGGGTTTTGTCTCCTAGAATTCTTTCTTCAAGAAGCCTTTCAAACGGTTTAAATTAATGAATGTCGAAAGTAGGGTTGTTCTCAATGCTATTGTTGAACGTCCATCTCCCTAATTATCCTTGTTTTTTATTCTATGAGTATATAGATGTAATCTCTAATATGTTGTTGGTATGTGTTGCTAACTGATATTTATGTGTAGGTTATTAATTTTTTAATGACTAATGAGGCCTATATGCTTGATTCATACGATTAGGGTATTAGTTATATGAAATAAAGAATGATGTAATGCTTAATTGTGTTCGAGAATATGAAGTTTCTTAAAAGTTGATTATGAAATTAGCTATTGTTAAATGTAGACTTTCTTATATTGAGGAGATTACTATAATACACTCATGGAATTAATTGATGTGGCTAGTGATAACATAGTAAAAATTATTTAAGTAAAAGTTTGGCTTATGCCAATAAATTGGCTAACAATACATTGTCCAAAAAGTTGAATGGAATTGGCTTACAATTTTATTTCAAATATATGATAAAAAAATTGGCTAATGACTACGTCAAACCAAATTAAGCATGACATATGTAACTTTGAATTCATAACCAAGGGTATGCCAATTATTGGGACAAGTCCCAACATACACTTTCCAAATGAACAGTGAAAATAAGTAATTACATTGAACAAACTTTATAATGTTCATAAAGTGTGGTATAAAGTTACTAAATGACATTGAAAAATATAAGGTAAGTAATAACATAATCAGAAGTTCAAGAATTATGAAAGTGACCAGAATGAGGTGTTAAAAGAAGTGAGACAAGTCTCACTCACTCCTAGACATTAATGTTAAAGATACTCACATAAGAGGGTGTTAATAATCATGAAACAAGTCTCATTGACACCAATATGATAATGGAAGGTAAAAATTAACCTTTATTACATTAAAGAAAGGGATAACCGGTTATCCAAAGAGTTAAGTTAACCTCATAACTTGAAGCAAGCTTCCATAATGTTTGAGTCAACTCTAAAAGATGTAAAGAAAAAGAAGTTGAGCAAAGCATCGATAGACTAGAAATGATCTTGTGCCAGCACATATAAGCCTCATGAGATGAGGCTACCGTAAAGGTGGACAAGTAGTCTCTGTATGTCTCCTAGTCTTTGAACTATGTTGCCAGCATGGGAATTAGAAAGTGGATTCTACCTAAGAGAGCTGTATGATGCGGTTTCACTTTGGCCGATAAAACCACCCTTCGGTGTGGGACAAACTTTTTATTTCATGCTTATATCACATGATCTATGTCGGTTAAATTCTCAAATAAAGTATTCGGTACAGTTTAGCCGTGAAACACCTCTTTTTGGTGTGGGGAAGACACTAAACTTGGTTTCACTTTAGCCGGTGAACCACCCCTTTTCGGTATGGGCAGACAGAGGATTTCATGTTAGCTCACATGATTTAGGTCACTTTGACCGGTTTACCACCCCTTCTAGGTGTGGGGCAGACACTGGATTTCATGTTAGCTCTCATGATCTTAATGCTAAAGATTTGTTTAAGAAATAAAAAAAAAAATAAATGTAATTTCAAAGTGAGCTAACAAAGTAAGAGCTTAAGTATGTAAAATCATATGTGGTTGGTAAGAATGAAGTTTTAACAAGTTATTGGCTTGTGTCAAATCAAGATATATGTTCCAATATCATCACGTTAAGCAAATGATCAAATAATTGGCATAGCCAAATAAAAATTGGCTTATAATGGCTTCTTATATTATGCCAATAAAGGTGAGTAAAACATAATGGCAAATAAATTTCCCACAAGCTCCATGATATGAAAATTATGAAATAAGTGGCCTAGCTAATAAAGATTTTCTTATAAAGATTTCATGCCCAATCTAACAAGAATGGAATGAGTAACTTGTAGTAAGGGTAGCCAAATAATTTCCTTAGTCTTCTGGATTACTAACTTGATTCATTGCAGGTACGGGACTACAATGACTCATTGCACATGTAAGTAAAACATAAGATTAAAGAGATCTTTGAACTACATAACAAGAAAAAAAAGAGTGAAAAATAAACTAAGTGTTGGGGAAGGAGCCCTCAGGTTTGTTGGAGCAAATTTCAAAATTTTCATTCGAGTTTTTCTAAAATTATGTTCGTGATTTTAAGGTCTTATGATCATATAGAAAATTATTTGTATAGTTTTAATGCATTAAAATATGTAATATTCATACAATAATTCAGAAATAATGAATTAAGAAAGTCTAGTGACTTCACTTTCCAGAAATGGCATGTTGTTATAGGAAGAGCTTTCCCTGATTATGCATAGTCCATATGTGTATATGTTCATAAACCCATACTTAGTAAAAGTGTCTACTAACCCTATTCTATTACTATATTATAGGCGCAGGTCATAGAGCAGATTGAAGACTCATTGAAACAGTTTGGATCAGTGATCTCTGGACTTTTGTAGGCCCTCTTGAGTTTGAGGATGCTACACCTATCATTGTAGCTTAGTACTTTAGACATAGCTAGTGGATATTGTCCCTAGTATTTCATTACAGACTCTTATTCAAAGCTTCGTATTAAGGTCGCTTGGCAAACTATTAAGACATATTAATTTCTTTATTGAATTGCTTAATAGATTGTAGATGGTTGTTTAGTTTGAGCGTATTTGAATATAACTCTATATAGTAATTATATGAAGTGTATGTATGTATACTTCATTATGTTCTAAAAGGTTAACATTTTCTGCAAATTTAAGTATATGATTGTGATGGAAGCTAAGAAGAGGCTTATATGCGACCTTTGAGAGGTTAATGACGCCGGTTGCATTCGGATTCCAAAATCTGGTTATGACAGTCCGAAGTGATGGGGACTTCTCCTAGTGCTCGTCCATCTACCGAGATCTTGTAGCATACCTGAGCAACATCCTTGAGCTGGTATGCATCTAACTAAGCCTTCTCCTCCTCATTAACACCCATAACATAGAGAATCTTGTGGACCTCGTCCGCAAACTCCTGGGAATCCTCATTGGACCTAGACCTGAAGTAGACTTGAGGATTCATCCTTGGGAAATCTCTCAGTCTGCTAGCCATGGTGCTAGCATGTGTGTTATCCCTGGAGCACGCTCTCTAGTGGCCTTGGATGTGATAGCCTTTTCCTGAGCAGTGATGGCTTGGGCCATCTGAAACTGTGCTGCTCTCACTTCTCCATCCGTTAATGCAGCTGGGTTGACAGACACTTGCGTTCCAATAGCTGGGACTTGAGGAGGAGCTTGGTTTCCCCAAGCAGCTGCTTCTCCAACTCTCCTGCTTGAGTTTCTTTTTTTGTTCATAAGTTAGATTCTAGAATGACACAAAATGTCAAAACTCTATACAACACGATAAAGAGTAGAAGAAACGAATATTCTTAACATCACTAAGTCTCTAAGTTATAATTGTGGTACACTTCACAACCATAAGCTACAAACTACGCAACGTGGTTGTTTTGAGCTTTATTTCCTAGGTAATTTTATCTCATGCTATGGTACCAAGTTTGTCACACCCGGGTGCTAGACCCTAGATGAGAGCGACGTCGTTAACGTCTCACAGGTTGCAAAAAAGCCTCTTCTTAGCTTTCATCACAATCATACAGTTCAATTTAGCAGAAACTATAAAACTTTTTAAATTTAATGAAGTTTACTTAGACTTCATATAATTCTTGCATAAGATTGCTATACTAACATCCCAATATTAACAACCATCTATTAACACATTTTACAATTGAAACGAAGCATTCATAGTATTATTTATAGTTGCCAACTGGCCTTACTACACAATCTTGATCAAATGTTTGAAAGGAAACGCTAGAAATAACATCCACTAGCTATGTCTATTATACTAAGGCTAGAAAATAAAGCATATACACCTTCGAACTCAAGAGGACCTACTCAAGTCTAGAGGTACTAGTCCAAACAGCTTCAATTGATCTTCAATCTTCTTCAAAGACCTGCACCTACAAATTAGTAATTGTATATGGGATTTTACACACTTGTACTAAGTATTGGTGTATGCACATAAACACATAAGAACTATGCATGATCAAGGAAAACTCTTCCTATAGTGACATGCCACTTTAAAAAAGTTAAGTCACTTCACCTTCCTAGTTCGTTATTTATGAATCATGCTATGAATATGACATATTTTAATGAATTTAAAGCAAACAACTCATTTTCTATATAAAGATAAGACCTTGGAATCATGAACATAAATTTATGACAACTCAAGCAAAATTTAATATTTTTGCTCCCCTTAGGTTGAGAGATCCCTATCCCAGACTTTGTTTATTTTTCAGTCTTTTCTCTTTGTTGTTGTGTAGTTCAATGATGTCCTTTTATCCTATGTTTTACTTACGAGTGCAATGATTCATTGTAGTCCCATTAATACAATGACTCGAGTAAGTAATCCAAAATACTAAGAAAATGATTTGACTACCCTACTTACAAGTTAATCTTTCTATTTTGTTTAATTGATCATGAAGTCTTTATAAGACGATATTTATATGTTATGACCATTATTTGATCATTTTCATAATATAAAGATGTTGGGTCATATATTCATACTTCAATTGATGAGTCATTATGTTTTGCTCCTTTTATTGGCATAAGCCAATAACTGTTAAAAATTCATTCTTATCATACATTGATGATTTGATATTCTTATGTTTTTGATTCCTTAGTTCACTTTGAACTTACATTTCCTCTTCTTTGATCTCATGTTTACTTTGAACATGCTATATGGACTTTGGTTGTACTTTTAAGACTTCCATTGGGATATTTCTGTGCAATGACTAAGAATGACTTACATCATTACTTAGTCTAACCTCACCCTTTGGTCATCCTATCCGAACACCCCACATCTTTCTAGTTCTTTCTTTCTTTCTTTCTTACTTTCTTAAATAAATCTTTAGCATTTAACCGACATAGATCATGTGAGCTAACATTAAATCAATTGTCTTCCTGATACGCTCAAACTTACATCTTAAATAAGAAGTAAAGTGGTCGTGTCAAGTAAATAACCCAAATAGTGAGGTTGGGATCGTTCCCACGAGGAAAATAGTCTAGACTAAACTTTAACCTGTTATTACTATTGTATGGTGAATGACTTTCTTGGAAAGTAAAAACAATAAAGGGGGGTTTATATTTCTAAATGAGTGAAAATAAATATCGAACTTGAAAGAGACACTTAACAGCTTTGAATGTTGGGTTTTAATCAATTAATCGAAGTAACTAGGGTTTACCTGTTCCCCACAGGTCCATAACTTGATAACTCTAACTATAACAATTCTTTCCTAGTATCTTGCATGCAAAGTGATAAGTTATGTATTTCTAAATCCTTGGTTCGGCATCTAGAAAATCTCACTCCGCACCTTGGTCCGGCTACGTGTGTTGCTATCCTAACCCTTATCCTTACCTCATATTAAGCATCGGATTCGATATTTGACTAAATTATTACCTCATACCAATCAATACTAGCCTATTAGATAGTCTACACTAAATATATGTTTATAATTCTTTTTCCTATTAACTACCTCCTTGCTCCGGCAACTAGCATTAAGGCGAGTTCTAATATTGGCCATCCGTTAAAAAGACTTCTAAACGAAAGAATTAATAATACATGCAAGACACTAATCTAGAATTGTTATTTTAGTTAGGGTTTATCTCATTATTCGCCTATGGTTCCCACAACCCTAGTTATAGAGTTTAGTTACTCATAGCCATAAACACAATATTCAAATATATTAAATACGAACTCATGTACTTACTTCAATGAGAAAGAATAAAATCCAAAGTTTGCTTGATTAATAGCCAAAAATCAATTGCAAGAATCTCAAAATCCAACACTAATACACAAAGTCTAAAAATCTGATGTCTAATCTCATAGAGTCTAACCTCATAAACGAGGTTTTTTCGAACTATTTATAAAAAACAAAAACCTAATTAAACAAGGATTCTAATTGTTGGAAATCTGCCAAAACGAGGCTGGGTCGACGGACCTCGCAACGGACCGTCGTGGTCACGACGGACAGTCATGGACTCCGTCGTCCCATACTTGTGCAATTTCTTCTGCTGCTCTCTTCATTCCCCTCGACGGCAAGTATGACGGACCATCATAGGAACAACGGTCCGTCGAGAGTCTACGTTCTAAAACACTTCAACTCTTGGAATCTGGGTACTGGGATCACTTCTCTGTACTTCACGACGAACCTGCAAGATGAACCGTCATAGCCACGACGGACCATCACAAGCTTCGTTATCCCTTACTTGGTCAGACTTCCCCATCTTCCTTCAGCAGCTGCACTACACTGCCACCTACGGACCGTCACAAGCACGATGGACCGTCATAAGCTCTGTTGGTGGTCTCCTCTGCATTTCTTCGCTCAAAATCTCCGCATTCAGCTTTGGACAGATTTCCTGCAAAACAAAGAGAAACTTATATAAAAATTAGCACAAAAAGGCTTTTGGACACACTAAACTTAAGGAAAAAGTATTAATAATACCGTGAAACCACGGTATATCAACACCCTCAAATTAAATTCGTTGTTTGTCCTCAAGCGACGCACTATGACTCACTACACAATCTTTGTACAATAGTATCCATGTTTTATCTTTTGCAATCATTTGGCTATGAATCCCGATTAATCTCATCAAATCTATGCATGCTATCACTATTAGGCTTGAATTTTGTGGGATCAGAACATGACACAGACTCACCATGCACTAACACCTATCCTCTTCAATTTCTCACCGAGGTGCTAACAATTTTGGTATTGCAAGTAGTGTCCTCACTTTAAAACAAAATCCTCCTTTTTCACACAATGATTTCAGTTTGAGTATAAGGATTACTTTTCAACACTCACTCTCAGAACAAAGTCACATTCATTCATACCTTTTGCCATAAGCTTGCCCTTATTTTCACTGCCTTATGTTCGCTATACAACCCTTAGGATCACGATAGGACTTTTTTAGCTAGTAACATAGGCTCGGGGTCAAGCAAGGTATATTTTGGTATACTTTAGTGACTTTTTGCCCTCCTTGACATATCGGCTAAACCTTCCACTGTCTCTCATTTTATCTCACCAGTTTCTCAAATTCTTTCACCTTGCTATTTTCTCTTCTTTCTTCATTTGTGTAAGTGACTCTCTTCTTTTCTTGCTTATATTTCTAACGTGGAATTCGTACCACTAATTTTTTTTCTTTTTCTTTACTTTTCTTTTCATCTAAATCTTGAGTCACTTTAATTTTGTTCTTTCTCTCTCTTTGTTCTTTCAACCCCGCTTTCCAGAGCATTCCTCATAGTAGCCACCCTCAACTCATGGCTTTGCCATGAGTAAAGGTACACAATACTCAAAGTTGGGTCAGGGCCACAACGAAAGTTGTTTATGCATTAGCCACCCTCAACTTATGCTTTTGGCATAAGCTGACGTGCACATGTCCAAGGAGGGACCAGGGCCAACACATTGTTCCCAGAAAAGATCAGTTGGGGTGAAAAAGAACGGTCTAATTTTAAGCTCAGATTATTTGGATCAAAGAATTATAAATTTCATTTGGTTTCTTTCATTTATGCTAGAAATGGGCTACATTGAATAAGGGACTATGATCCTTTCCTAATTGTCTATTACAACTTACTTTTAGCAGGACTAACCAGGCAAGTTCTAGCTCAGTACCAATAGTGGACTATTCAAATTTCCTCACACTCACTTGACATCTCATCACTATAACAGATTATACGACACCTAGTTTGAATTTAAGACTTAGGGTAATGCAATGGTGTAACTCTATATCATGCTTAGAGCCACATAATTATCACTTACTATGCCTAGTCATGCGTTTTTTTCCAATTTATCAGGATATCATTTTAGCCATCATTCTCCATAACTAAAACTATGTACAAAAGATATAAACATGCCGGTTCAATAGAAAAAGTAATCAGTCTTTTGGGGAAAAAGAACACAAGCAAGAAAACACCCAAAAAAGAATAGTGAATTGGGCTACTCAGACTTCACCCTAACACTCACTATCCATTTACCCCACCCCCAACAAAAAAGCATGCAATTGTCCCCAACGGATAAAAAAATGTAAATACTAGAGTGGTTGGTGAAGCAAACCTGTGGCGCAAAGCGCCGTCGATCCGCAAGATGGTGGGTCTGGTTCCCCGGAACCCACGTGCTCTGCAATCTGGACACCCTCAGTGGTGTCCTCAGCAACATCCGCACCATCATTAGTGCCTCCTGCTATCTCCACAGTGCGGGAGCTAGACGCAGGTGGATCTTATGGTGAAAAGGTTGTGGATCTCCAGCATTGTTCAAAGACTCCCTATAAGTACCCGCCGCTCCAAAGTGAGTGTTCGAGTCATCACTCCTTTATCAGTCAGGAACTTGGCGTCGAGTAGACTTGAAACTGACCATCGACACACCACCGGTTGGGCTGGTAAGTGGATGGAGTGGGGACCTGAGCTGGTGAGCCGGATGTAGTACCTGAACTGTTAACCTCATCAGACGAGGCCGACGCTGCAGCAATGGCGGGTGTGGGAACCTCAGTAGATCCAGAGGCTTCCTCGGACCATGAGACTCCTAAGGAGCCAGACGCTCCTTCCACATTTGTGGCTAACCCAGAGGGTGTGCCGGTCAGTGTGCGCTTCTCATCAGACTGGGAGGCAGTGACTACGTCGGACGCCACATTTTTGGGTGTAGCTCTGGGAGCACGTGCAGTACGGGAAGGTGTGGAAGTTCCTGGAGGCACATACTCAGGGTCCCGCTCATCATCAGAGCCGATGATCATGCGTGCAGACGGGGCGACAGACTTTGATTGCCCGCGTGCGTAGGTTCCGTATTGCTTGGGTGCCATAGTATATAGTACCTGCAAAGGATCATAATTAGTACGAGTAGTGGCAAACAAGATCAGCGAAAACATACGAAATAAAACACTGAAAACAGTATGTAATTGTTGTAGAAACAGTGCCACACGACGGGCATTGTGACAGCTCGTCGTGACTATGACGGACCGTCGTGAGGTCCGTCGTGTTTTACTTAGACTATGTAAATATAGAGAACCCTGAAGGAGAGGTTCTGTCTAGCATGACGGTGTGTGCATCACGTACCTTCACACGTACGACGATCCGTCGTAAATGTCCGTTGTAGGACACTTGAGAAAAAATATGGAGACCCTTAGGAGAAGGGTCTCTGACCATCATGACGGTCATGCAGGATGGCCCGTCGTGGGTTTGACGATCCGTCACATTGGTCCATTAAAGGACACATAGAAAAAGTGAGACCCTTAGAAACAGGGTCTTTGACAACCAGAACGGTTGTGCAGTACGGACCGTCGTGAAGACGGCGGTCCGTCACATGTGTCCATTGGGGAACACTTGGGAAAAAAATGAGAGACCCTTAGAAACAGGGTCTCTGACAACCAAAACGTTTGTGCAGGACGGACCGTCGTGAGTACGACGATCCGTCACATGTGTTCGTTGGGACATGGAGCTAGGGCTTTTGCAACGGACCCTATGACGGTCCATCATGGGTAAGACGGTCCGTCATCGGTGTCTCGTTCTGAATGACAGTGACAGAACTAAGGGTACCCTAAGCATCCCCGATGAACCCACATCAACCTTGTATTTGTTTTGGACCTACATGTGTCTAACCCAACTACCTAGGGAACTAGTAATGCAAAAGCACCTATGTCTAGGGTTGTAAACATGGCAATTTCGAACATTTGTAACCTAGGTTTGACAGAATCGTACAAAGTAAACAAAATACGATGAGGAACTAAGCTTAATACTAACCAGTAAACAAAAATGCAACATAACAAAGTATAAATTTGAGACACATACCTTAGAAATGGAGAAAAACAAATGCACAAGTACTCGGTGGCAAGATAGACACTCAAAGCAGCAGTTTCCACTAGTAGATAGAAGTTTAGGACTTTGGAGAATTGTGAGAGTGCAATGATCGGTGGTTTGTAGAGGAATAGATTGTGGAAGTTGAGAAGGGAAGAGTAATGGGTGAAATAATGAAGTAATGGGGGTGAAATGAGGGGTTGGGAGTTTAAATGGTCTGATTTTGAAAAAGGGTCCAGCCATGTCGGGTCGGGTATACCTCCTTAATCACGCAATGGTTCCCCGATGACGGTCCGTCGTAGTTGTGATGAACCGTCGTTGGTTCCGTCATGTGTGCCTTAATTTCAAAATAACAGAAAACGTACCTGGTACGACGGATGCATACTACGGTCCGTCGCAGGCGCAACGGTCCGTCAGTGACTGCTACAGAGTAATTTTCTGCAGAATTTCCTGGTGATGTGCCTGCAAAGTAAAAAACCCATTAGTAGAAAAATGCTACCATTACTAAAAAGACGATAATTATTGGGTTGCCTCCCATCAAGCGCCTGATTTAATGTCGCGGCACGACTGGGGACCCTTGATTACTCAGACTTCATCAAGATGGTATGCCTCTATCACTTCATTCCCCGATGCTTTATGCTTAAAATAGAGTTTTATTCTATCTCTATTTCACTGAAACCGCATTCCCTCCTCGGCTTTTAACTCAACTTCTCCATGAGGGAATACTTGGGTAATCAGGTAAGGGACAGTTCATTTGGACTTGAGCTTGCCCAAAAGACAAGGCACCCAGAACTGTCTACAAGCACCAAATCCCCAACCATAAACTCTTGTTTTGCATTTTTCTGTTCAGTCTCCTTCTTCATCTTTTCTTTGTGGGATATGGAAGATACCGATTGGATCTCACCACTCTGACTCATGGTCCTACAAATGTTGAAGGTCGCTTCTTCATTATTTAACCGAATTGTCATCTGTCCCTTCATCATATAAACTAATGCTCTACCTGTAGCAAGGAATGGCCTCCCTAGAATAATAGGCACTTCAACATCGACCTCGCAATCAAGAATAACAAAATCAGGCGGAAAGATGAATGACTCCACTTTTACTAGCACATCATGGAATATCCCTATGGGCCTTTTCACTGTCCGATCGGCCATCAGTAGACGCATCACAGTGGGTTTTGGATCCCCCAAACCCAACTTCTTGTAAATTGAGAGGGGCATGAGATTTATGCTTGCCCCCAGATCACATAATGCTTTCGCAAAATGTAATGACCCAACTGTACAAGGAATAGTGAACACACCCCGATCTTCTTTCTTTTGTACTAGGGATCTTGTAGCAATAGCACTACAATGCTGCAATCTATCATCATCCTCAAAAGTGACCAATCTTTTCTTGGTGACCAGATCTTTCATAAATTTGGCATAACTGTGCATTTGTTCTAGAGCTTCTACCAAAGGGACATTGATAGAGAGCTGCTTCAACATTGTTATGAAGCGCCGGTATTTACCATCCTCGGTCTTTTTCACTAATCCCTGAGGTAAGGGTGCTGGTGGCCTAGGCATGGGAATTACCTTGATAGGTACTTCTGCATCTTTTCCATTACTTCCCTCTGCTTCACCACTACCCTTTACCACATTATCATTATCCTTTCTCACATTTTCCTCAGTAGATGGCATAGCTGGGTCAATGGTTTGCCTACCACCCCGAGTAGTGATTGCCATACAGTGCACATCATTCTTTGGATTTTGGACAGTGTTGCTAGGAAGAGTGCCCGGTTGCCGTGTGTTCAGTGTCGCAGATAATTGGGCCACTTGCAATTCGATCTGTTTAATCAAAATTGCATATGTATCAATTTTTTGCCCAATACTAGCTAAATCACACCTCAACTCTTTAATGTGTTCATCCCTAGGAATAACTTCACGATTTTGAGGAGGGACATAGGGTCAATTCCTGTCGTTTCTATTAGCATAGTTACCCTTGTTAAAGTTGTTGTCGAAGTGTTAGTTTCCATATCAGACATAATGACCCTCACGGTTGTAGTTACCATAGTTCAGACCTTGGCGCCAATTATCCTGATTTGAGCCTTGGGCGCTTGGTCGGAAACCCCCCGTCTACTCATTTACTGCATAAGTGTCCTCCGCATAATAGCACTCATCATTAGGAGGTTGTGGCTTAGCCAAGTAGTTGACTGCATTTATTTTTTCTGCACCCCTTGTGACTTGTTTTAGCACAAACCCAACATCACTTCTCATCTGAGCCGTTTCATCCCGAATCTCATATGTGGCTCGGTTGTGAGTGGACTGCACTGCGAAGGTGTTTTTCCCTGTATCAGACTTCCTAGTACTCCAAGCTTTGTTATTCCGGGAGATTTTCTCTAATTTTTCAGCGATCTCAGCATAAGGTCATTCTCCATAAGATCCACCTGCTATAGTGTCCAACACCGCTTTGTTGTTATCATCCTGTCCCCGATAGAAGTATTCCTTAAGTGACTCATCATCTATACGGTGATTTGGAACACTTCTCAAGAATGAGGTGAATCTATCCCAAGAACTACTAACTGATCTCCTGGTAGTGCCACAAATTTATTCACTCTGTCTTTGTGGTTTAGTTTCTTGGAGACCGGATAGTAGCGTGCTAAGAAGACATCTCTTAATTGGTTCCAAGTGAAGATTGAGTTGTATGGGATCTCAGTGAACCACATAGCAGCCTCTCCCGTCAGTGAGAGAGGAAACACACTGAGACCTATTGCATCTATATCAAAATCAGGCCTCCCCACAAAGCTTTTACACACTTCCCTTACCTTAGCTATATGGGCATGTGGATCCTCAGAAGGTAGCCCTGAAAACAAACCTCTGGCAGTGAGCATTTGCATCAGGCTACTAGTTACCACAAAACTGTGGCCTGTGGGTAGAGGGGGCAAGACAAGTGGCCCATCCGAGTCTGCTATGTTATCATACCCTCTAGAGTATGCTTGAGGCCGTGGAACGGGATTTTGTCCCCTCTGTTGATGTTCACCCGGAGCATCGGGTAACATCTGACCATGAACATCCACCGGAGCTGGGATGTTCTGCTTCAGATCCTCATCATTTATTCCCAAGTTTTGATTCATATTGCACATCGTATGCTCTAACTCGTGGTCCTAGGGAAACAAGGGTTCACTTCCTCTCCATGTATTTGGCATACAAAGAGGATAGTTCTGAAAAGAAATCAAAAACACTAAAACAAAGTAAAATCAAGAAAATATCAACTAAACTATAGTAATAAGTTCAAGTTAATCTAAAAGCTAGAATCCCCGGTAGCGGCGCCAAAATTTGATACGCTCAAACTTACTTCTTAAATAAGAAGTAAAGCGGTCGTGTCAAGTAAATAACCCAATTAGTGAGGTTGGGATCGTTCCCACGAGGAAAATAGTAAAGACTTAACTTCAACCTGTTATTACTATTGTTTGGTCAATGACTTCCTTGGAAAGTAAAAATGATAAAGGGGGGTTTCTTTTTCTAAATGAGTGAAAATAAATAAAGAACTTGAAAGAGACACTTAACAACTTTGAATGTTGGGTTTTAATCAATTAATCGAAGTAACTAGGGTTTACGTGTTCCCCACAGGTTCATAACTTGATAACTCTAACTATAACAATTCTTTCCTAGTATCTTGCATGCAAAGAAATAAGTTATTTATTTCTAAATCCTTGGTCCGGCATCTAGAAAATCTCACTCCGCACCTTGGTCCGGCTACGTGTGTTGCTATCCTAACCCTTATCCTTACCTCATATTAAGCATCATATTCGATATTTGACAAAGTTATTACCTCGTACCAATCAATACAAGCCTATTAGATAGTCTACACTAAATCTATGTTAATAATTCTTTTCCTATTAACTACCTCTTTGGTCCGGCAAGTAGCATTAAGGCGAGTTCCAACGTTGGACATCCGTTAAAAAGACTTCTAAACGAAAGAATTATTAATACATGCAAGACACTAATCTAGAATTGTTATTTTAGTTATGGTTTATCTCATTATTCGCCTATGGTTCCCACAACCCTAGTTATAGAGTTTAGTTACTCATAGCCATAAACACAATATTCAAATAAATTAAATACGAATTCATGTACTTACTTCAATGATAAAGGATAAAATAAAAAGCTTTCTTGATTAATCTCCAAAAATCAATTGCAAGAATCTCAAAATCCAACACTAATACACAAAGTCTAAAAATCTGATGTCTAATCTCATAGAGTCTAACCTCATAAACGAGGTTTTTTTGAACTATTTATAAAAAAAAAACAAAAACCTAATTAAACAAGGATTCTAATTGCTGGAAATCTGCCAAAACGCGGCTGGGTCGACGGACCTCGCGACGGACCGTCGTGGTCACGACGGACCATCATGGACTCTGTCGACCCATACTTGTGCAATTTCGTCTTCTGCACTCTTCATTCCCCTCGACGACAAGTATGACGGACCGTCGTAAGCACAATGGTCCGTCGAGGGTCTTCGTTCTAAAACACTTCAACTCTTGGAATCTGGGTACTGGGATCACTTCTCTGTAGTTCACGACGAACCTGCAGGACGGACCGTCATAGCCACGACGGACCGTAACAAGCTTCGTAAACCCACACTTGGTCAGACTTCCCCATCTTCCTTTAGCAGCTGCACTACACTGCCACCTATGGACCGTCACAAGCACGACGGACCGTCATAAGCTCCGTAGGTGGTCTCCTCTGCATTTCTTCGCTCAAAATCTCCGCATTCAGCTTTGGACAGATTTCCTGCAAAACCAAGAGAAACTTATATTAAAATTAGCACAAAAAGGCTTTTGGACACACTAAACTTAAGGAAAAAGTATTATTTATACCGTGAAACCACGGTTTATCAACACCCTCAACTTAAATTCGTTGTTTGTCCTCAAGCGAGGCACTATGACTCACTACACAATCTTTGTACAATAGTATCCATGTTTTATCCTTTGCAATCATTTGGCTATCAATCCCGATTAATCTCATCAAATCTATGCATTCTATAACTATTAGGATTGAATTTTGTGGGATCAGAACATGACACAGACTCACCATGCACTAACACCTATCCTCTTCAATTTCTCACCGAGGTGCTAACAATTCTGGTATTGCAAGTAGTGTCCTCCCTTTAAAACAAAATCCTCCTTTTTCACACAATGATTTCAGTTTGAGTATATGGATTACTTTTCAACACTTACTCTCAGAACAAAGTCACACTCATTCATACCTTTTGCCATAAGCTTGCCCTTATTTTCACTGCCTTAGGTTCGCTACACAACCCTTAGGATAACGATAGGACTTTTTTAGCTAGTAACATAGGATCGGGGTCAGGTAAGGTATATTTTGTTATACTTTAGTGACTTTTTGCCCTCCTTGACATATAGGCTAAACCTTCCACTATCTGTCATTTTATCTCACCCAGTTTCTCATATTCATTCACCTTGTTATTTTCTCTTCTTTCTTCATTTGTGTAAGTGACTCTCTTCTTTTCTTGCTTGTATTTCTAACGTGGAATTCTTACCACTAATTTTTTTTCTTTTTCTTTACTTTTCTTTTCATATAATTCTTCAGTCACTTTACTTTTGTTGTTTCTCTCTCTTTGTTCTTTCAACCCCACTTTCCAGAGCATTCCTCATAGTAGCCTCCCTCAACTCATGGCTTTGCCATGAGTAAAGGTACACAATACCCAAAGTTGGGTCAGGGCCACAACGAAGGTTGTTTATGCATTAGCCACCCTCAACTTAAGCTTTTGCCATAAGCTGAGGTGCACATGTCCAAGGAGGGACCAGGGCCAACACATTGTTCACAGAAAAGATCAGTTGGGGTGAAAAAGAAAGGTCTAATTTTAAGCTCAAATTATTTGGATCAAAGAAGGATAAATTTCATTTGGTTTCTTTCATTTAGGCTAGAAATGGGCTATATTGAATAAGGGCCTATGATCCTTTCCTAATTGTCTATTACATTTTACTTTTAGCAGGACTAACCAGGCAGGTTCTAGCTCAGTACCAATAGTGGACTATTCAAATTTCCTCACACTCACTTGACATCTCATCACTATACCAGATTATCAAACACCTATTTCGAATTTAAGACTTAGGGTAATGCAATGGTGTAACTGTATTTCATGCATAGAGCCAAACAATTATCAGTTACTATGCCTAGTCATGCGTTATGTTTAAGTTTATTAGGATATCATTTTCGCCATCATGCTCCAGAACTAAAACTATGTACAAAAGATATAAACATGCCGGTTCAACAGAAAAAGTAATCAGTCTTTTGGGGAAAAAGAACACAGGCAAGAAAACCCCAAAAGACAACATTGAATTGGGCTACTCAGACTTCACCCTAACACTCACTATCAATTTAACCCCCCCCCCAACAAAAAAGCATGCAATTGTCCCCAATGCATAAAAAAATTTAAACACTAGAGTGGTAGGTGAAGCAAACTTGTGGCGCAAAGAGCCGTCAATCAACAAGATGTTGGTAAGGTTCCCCGGAACCCACGTCCTCTGCAATCTGGACACCCTTAGTGTCACGACCCAATTTCTCGAGCCATGAAGGCACCTACTATAACCCATCAGTAGGTAAGCCAAACCAAAACCCAGAACAACACGTAATGGGTGTGAGGGTAGAAACTAAACAAGACTAAGCAAAATTACTATAACAACATAAGCAAACCAAAACATAAATACAATTAAGGATCCCTCCCAGAGCCTGGAAGTCACTAATACAAAGCTACGAACAAAATGAATACAAGTCTTAACAGTGGACCACCGAAACTAGACTGTCTCGAAAAGTAAAAGACAAGTCTTTATATAAACAAATGGAGACTGAATTAGTACAAAACGTTGTTTGCTCACCCCTATTTCCAGACCAGAAATGATCCAAACTCGATCAACGCTGACTACTGGTGCTCTGACCTGCATCACGAAAATAGATGCAGAGCGTAGCATGAGTACCATATAACAGGTACCCAGTAGGCATCATAGGCTGAATGAACTAGAAAAGTAAAGCACTATGAAAAGACAGAATCACAAAACTAGAGGTCTAGAACGGAAGGCTAAGTAACACAATAATGCACACGAGTGTATAAAGATCTAACTAAATTAATATAAATAAGCTAACTACACCTAACTGGACCCATCATTAGCCCAGAAGGTACACTCGTGCACAAGTTTAAATAAAAACCCGAATGGACCCCCATAAGCCCGACGAGTACACAAAATAACTATAACTTAAGGAGAATAGAACTCGAGGCCAAAGAACACCGAACCAAAAAGTAGAATCTGACGGTACGGAGGTCGGGGCTTGAACCGGACGCTCACCAGAATTACACAAGTAGCCAATTGCAAAATATTAGTAACTGAGGCCGGACCTCTAACCGGATGCTCTACATACTTGAGGCCGGACCTCTAACCGGATGCTCTACATAAGTATGTGGATGGTCGAGGCCGGACCTTAAATCCGGATACCCGACAAAGATGTCGATATAGCTGCTGAAAGAGTCTTTATCCATCCATAATCATATAAACCCATGGAACACCATCAAGACTTAGCTAATCAATGTAAGACCTTAAAGTCGAATAGAAACTCAACTTTGAATCACGGATCAGAATTCATTGTCACTGGCGTAACTCGAGAAGCAGTAACATCGAAGAAGTAAGAGTAACTATCGCTAGAGCAAGCTCATCGTCTAGCTAAATACCAAACTATCAGACTCAAGTCTGCTACATCAGTCTACAAGGATTTACTTTCTAAAAGGCCTCGAAACATTGATACACTATCAGAAATAGAGTCACAACGTTATTATAGTCATTTAAACACTAAAATCGCAAGAAACAGAGACGGGTCGATTTCGCCGTCAAAATAGAAAAAGTGGGATCCGCGTTGAGAAATACCGAATTAACCCCAAATAAAAGTCCTAAATAACTCTCTAAACTTGTATACCAGAATGGAACACAATTCAGGACTCAAGACAGTCCCAACATGAACATGCAACAAAAAGACCCAAATTCTAAGCTAAAAATCAGCAACAATGGCAGCAGCTACTTACAAGATTTTACCAAAAATAAAGCTTCAACAGCCAAAACATATCACACCACCACGATCCTCACGAAAAACCCCACAATATAGGCTCTTGAATCACTAGATTCAGACCAAAAATGGCCAAGAAGTCACCTTCTAAAATTTCCCAAAACTTGTGCTAAAAAATGAGCTATGACAGCAGTTAAAACCCAAAATATACCTCAAATCAGGTCCCTAAATCAGATACAAGCTCACCAATGCGTTGACCTCGAAAAGTCTCACAATTTAGCCTTTTGAATCGCCCAATTCGGAGTTGTATAGCTCAAGATATCAAGATTTCAAAGTAAGACACAAAGCTGACAGTTGGGTTTTTATAAGGACGAATCTGGTCGTTAAAACCCCAATTTCTGGTCGTTAAAAGGCTGCACCAGATTTCAGCTTTGCCTACTTTCTTTAAAGTCTCCGACGGGCGCTCGGAATCCGTTCAGAATCTGATAAAAATAAAACAGATATGCTACCCTACCAAAGTCGACATTCCGAACTCAAAGGCGCAGTCGAAATTTTCATCAGAGGTCATCTCGATAAAATGTGTGTCCTACTTCCATTGGCCATTTTAAGTCAAAAACCACAAAAGGGCTCGGAAAGATATCAAAAACCTCAAAACCCGAAAGAAGGGTCAAACTAGACCAAACTCGACATTCTGGTGCTAATCGCGCTGACAGAATTCTCATCCGAGCGCGTTTACTCAGAATGTTGACTAAAGTCAAACTTAGCCTTTAAACTTAAAGTTAAAACGCCTAATCCCACCAACTCATATTGAAAATTTTGGGAGTCATGTCGACAATGCTACAAGACTAAAATGACTCTTTCGGAACTGATGGAATCATCAGAATTTGATTCTGATGTCATCTTCTTGAACTTTTTATCTAAAATGATCGTTCAAGGTTCATAAGCTTCAAAAATACTAAAGCTCACACAATAACCAAACGAATGACCAGGTGACCGATCTGTCAGTCCCAGTAAGTCATAAATGACTTGGAAACGCAAGGGGGTCTTACAATATCCACTACTAAAAAGAACTTTCGTCCGCGAAAATAAGGGTCAAGTACCTGAAGGCTCAAACAAGCAAGGGAAACTACTCTCGCATCTCCTACTCGGTCTCCCAGGTAGCCTCCTCGACTGAACGATGCCTCCAACGGACCTTAACAATTGGAATGGCTCTCGAGCGTAATTTCCTCACATCTCTTGCTAGGATGGCAACTGGCTCTTCTACAAATGTCAAATGATCATCCAACTCAATTGCATCATACTGGAGCACATGGGACTCATCAGGAATATATAGGCGTAGCATCGAGACATGGAAAACTGGATGGATGGCTGAAAATGCTGGAGGTAGGGCCAACTCATAAGCAACCTCCCCAACTGTCCGAAGTATCTCAAAAGGCCCAATATACATGGGGCTAAGCTAACCCCGTCTCCAAATCTCATCACACCCTTCATGGGCGACACACGGAGAAATACCCGATCACCAACAGAGAATCTCAAAGGTCGACGCCTCGGATTCGCATAACTCTGGTGCCTACTCTGAGTTGTCATGAGTCTATCCTGAATCACTCTCACCTGCTCCAAAGCCTTCTGAATCAAATCTGTACCTCGCGGCCTAGGCTCTGTAGACTCGAACCAGCCCACTGAAGTGCGACAACGCCTACCATACAAAGCCTCAAACGGGGCCATTTGAATGCTAGAATGGTAGCTGTTGTTATATGAAAATTCCGCCAAAGTCAAAAACTGGTCCCATTGACCACCAAACTCCCAAAACACAAGCCCGTTGCATGTCCTCAAGGACCTGAATAGTGCGCTCTGACTAACCATCAGTCTGTGGGTGGAAAGCTGTGCTCAGGTCAACCCGGGTGCCCAACTCATCGAAGGTCCTCCAAAAGCTAGACGTGAACTGAGAACCACGATCTGATATAATAGAAACTGGCACCCCATGAAGTCGAACCACCTCCCGAATGTAGATACGAGCCAACCTCTCGGCACTAAATGAAGATTGAACGGGAAGGAAATGTGCTGACTTGGTCAATCGATCAACGATGACCCAAATACTATCAAATCCTCTAGAAGTCCTCGGTAGACCAGCCACAAAATCCATAGTAATGCTGTCCCACTTCCACTCCGGAATGGGTAATCCCTAAAATTAACCACTAGGCCTCAAATGCTCAGCCTTTACCTGCTGGCAGCACAAGCAACGAGAAACAAAGTCAGCAATATCTTGTCTCATGCCACTCCACCAGTAATGTTGTCTCAAATCACGATACATCTTCGTTGTACCCGGATGGATAGAATATCTAGACTCATGAGCCTCCGAAAGTATCAACTGTATCAAATCTCCAACTCTCGGGACACAAATGCGACCAGCGAATCTCAACACACCATCAGGATCTAAGGTAGCCTGATCACCATTACCCGCTAACACTCGATCTCTAAGGGACCCCAAGGCCTTTTACTCAAATTGACAACCACGGATCCTATCATACAAAGAAGACTGAACTCCCATATAAGCCAAGACGCGACTAGAATCTGACATATCTAATCGAACCATGCTATTGGCTAAAAACTGAATGTCCAAAGCCAAGGGTCTTTCACCTGCAGATAAGAAGGCTAGACTACCCATACTCAACACCTTTCGGCTCAAGGCGTTTGCTACCACGTTCGCCTTGCCCGGATGATAGAGAATGGAGAGATCATAATCCTTCTGGAGCTCAATCGAATGACGCTGCCTCGAATTAAGGTCCCTCTGGCTCATGATGTACTGCGGACTCTTGTGTTTAGTATAGATCTCACATCGAACTCCATACAAGTAGTGCCTCCAAATCTTAAGCGCGAAAACTACCGCTGCCAATTCCAAGTCATGGGTGGGGTAGTTGCGCTCATGGACCTTAAGCTGCCTCGATGCATACGCAATAACCCGGCCCTGCTGCATCAATACACAACCCACACCAACACCAGACACATCACAATAAATCGTGAAACCCTCGCCCTCAATCGGAAGAGTGAATATAGGAGCGCTAGTAAGCAACTCCTTAAGCTTCAGAAAGCTCATCTCACACTTCTCTGACCACACAAAGGGAATATCCTGGCGAGTCAACCGATTCAAAGGAGCTGCAATAGTAGAAAAGCCCTAAACAAAATGCCTGTAGTAACTCGCTAACCCGACAAAGCTACGAACCTCAGTAACAGAAGTGGGTCTGTCCCAATCACGATTAGCTTCAATCTTTGTCGGATCTACCCTTATACCCTCATTGGACACCACGTGCCCCAAGAATGCTACAGACGCAAGCCAAAACTCGCACTTTGAGAACTTGGCATAAAGCTGCTGATCTCTCAAAGTCTGGAGCACTATCCTCAAATGCTGCTCCTACTCACTCCGGCTCCGCGAGTATACAAATATGTCATCAATGAAGATGATAACAAATGAATCAAGGTATGGCCTGACTACTCGTGTCATCAAGTCCATAAAGGCAGCTGGGGCATTAGTCAACCCAAAAGACATCACAAGGAACTCATAATGGCCGTAACGAGTCCTAAATGCAGTCTTAGGGATGTCTGCTGCTCTAATCCTCAGCTGATGGTACCCGTACCTGAAATAAATCTTACAAAATACGAAGGCACCCTAAAGTTGATCAAACAAATCATCTATATCAGCATAGGGTAACGGTTTTTCACCGTCACCTTGTTCAGCTGCCTGTAGTCAATGCACATCCTCAAAGTCCCATCCTTCTTTTTCACAAACAGAACAGCAGCACCCCAAGGCGACACACTCGGACGAATGAACCCCTTTTCTAAGAGGTCCTTTAACTGAACACTGAGCTCTCTGGCTCTGCAGGAGCCATCTGATAAGGCGGAATAGAAATAGGACAAGTTCCAGACTCCAAATCTATAGCAAAATCAATGTCACGCTCTGGGGGTAGGCCAGGTAGATCTGTAGGGAACACATCTGCATACTCTCTAACCACAGGAACTGAGTCAACTGAAGGGCCCTCCCTACTCACATCTCTGATGTGGGACAAATACGCTAAACACCAGAAGCAACCAACCGCCTAGCTCGAATAAAAGAGATTATCCCCGTCGGTGTCTTACTATAAGCAGCCTGCCACAATACCGGGGGAACACCAGGCATGGATAAGGTAACAGTCTTGGCATAGCAATCCAAGACCATATGATATGGGGATAACCAGTCCATGCCCAAAATCACATCAAAATCAATCATATCTAGCATAATAAGATCAGCTCTAGTATTATAACCCTGGATAGTCACTAAGCAAGATCGCAATACTTGATCCACTTCTAAGAACTCACCTATCGGGGTCGAAACATGAATCAGCTCTGCCAAAGACTCTGACCTCATACCCAATCGGGGAGCAAAATAAATAGATACATACGAGAATGTGGACCCTGGATCAAATAATACTGTAGCAGGCTGATGGCACAAGAAGAGCGAACCTGAGATGACATCGTCACATGCCTCAGCCGCCGCCCTTGTCGAGGCAGTATAGAAATGGCCCTGAGCACCTCTACCTGGTGCACCCGGTCTACCATCTGACCTGCCTCCACGAGCTCCACCCCTGGTACCCTGTCGACTCTCTCGACGGTCCTGCATCTGAACACCTCCTCTAGCCGAAGAAGACACGGCTAAAACTGGTTTAGAAGTAGGTGGAGCTGGTACAATCGCCCCCCGACCTCGCCAGGGGCATTCTATAGACCAATGGTAAAGAGCACCACAATAATAACACCCCGAAGTTGAACGCCCTGTAGTAACCTGATCGCGGCATGAAGGAAAAGAATCTGATCTCCTCGAATTCTGGCCGGTACTAGGACCACTCTGCTGATATTGGCCTCCCTCAGAAACAGGTAATGCCGCCTGAACAGGCCGACTGGTCTGACCCTGCTGGAACCTCTGACGTGGCCTATCATATGAGTCCACCCTAGTCTTTGACTCGCTATAGCTGCCCTGGTAGCGTGCCCTCTTATCGATGCCCCCTTGGGCCTCACGATGAATATGCTCCATGGATCGGGCATGATCGACCACATTAAGAAAAGAACGGCCAGCTGAAACCATATGCTTTGTGTCAACCCTCAAACGGTATCGCAACCCACGTACAAAACAACGAACTCTCTCTCTCTCTGTGTGGGCAGGATCATAGTAGCATGGCGATACAACTCCTGGAACCTCTCCTCATACTCTGAAACGGTCATAGATCGCTGCTCCAATCTAGAGAACTTATCACGAATCCTATCTCTGACGCTCCGTGGCATGAACTGGGCCAAGAAAGCCTCCTGTAGCATCCTGAAGATAAGTTTCGGACGTCTCCGCACCAATCCGCAGGACTCTACTAGACGATAGCTCTGTAAAAAAGAGACCGTTGAACCTAGGGCTCTGATACCAATTTCACATGACCCAATTCCTCGAGCCATGAAGGCACCAACTATAACTTATTAGTAGGTAAGCCAAACAACAACCCAGAAAAACACGTAATGGGTGTGAGAGTAGAAACTAAACAAGACTAAGAAAAATTACTATAACTACATAAGCAAACCAAAACATAAATACAATTAAGGATCCCTCCCAGAGCCTGGAAGTCACTAATACAGGGCTACCAACAAAATGAGTACAAGTCCCAACAGTGGACTACCGAAACTAGACTGTCTCGAAAAGTAAAAGACAAGTCTTTATATAAAGAGATGGAGACTGAATAAGTACAAAACTTTGTGTGCTCACCCCTGTTTCCAGACCAGAAATGCTCCAAACTCGATCAACGCTGACTACTGGTGCTCGAACCTGCATCACGAAAATAGATGAAGAGCGTAGCATGAGTACCAAATAACAGGTACCCAGTAGGCATCATAGGCTGACTGAACTAGAAAAGTAAAGCACTATGAAAAGACAGAATCATAAAACTAGAGGTCAAGAACAGAAGGCTAAGTAACACAATAATGCACACGAGTGTATAAAGATCTAACTAAATTAATATAAATAAGCTAACTACACCTAACTGGACCCACCATAAGCAAAGAAGGTACACACGTGCACAAGTTTAAATAAAAACTCGAACGGACCCCCATAAGCCCGACGAGTACACAAAATAACTATAACTTAAGGAGAATAGAACTCGAGGCAAAAGAACACCGAACCAAAAAGTAGAATCTGACGGTACGGAGGTCGGGGCTTGAACCGGACGCTCAACAGAATTACACAAGTAGCCATATGCAAAATATAAGTAACTGAGCCAGACCTCTAACCGGATGCTCTACATAGTTGAGGCCGGACCTCTAACCGGATTCTCTACATAAGTATGTGGATGGTCGAGGACGGACCTTAAATCCGGATACCCGACAAAGATGTCGATATAGCTGCTGAAAGAGTCTTTATCTATCCATAATCATATAAACCCATGGAACACCATCCAGACTTAGCTAATCAATGTAAGACCTTCAAGTCGAATAGAAACTCAACTTTGAATCACGGAGCGGAATTCATTGTCACTGACGTAACTCGAGAAGCCGTAACATCGAAGAAATAAGAGTAACTATCGCTAGAGCAAGCTCATCGTCTAGCTAAATACCAAACTATCAGACTCAAGTCTGCTACATCAGTCTACAAGGATTTAAGTCGGCCGAGCGACGTCGGGGCTAAACTAAGTCCTACCAACTATGAATCATGCAATTCTAAGGAAAACCCTAGTCAAACCTAAACTAAGGCCCAACATACTTCTGATAACCATTATTCAGACATACAAGTAATTCATATAGCAAAGAAGGTCAATTAATAACAATAAATATGCTCACAGTTACCCGATAATTCTCTAGAAAAAGGCTGAAAAAAATGATTTTTAACACCTATACATGATCCAATAACTACCCAACCCAAATCCCAACTAATCAACATGCATTCACATGTTCGAGTTCAATCTAACAAGAGAAACCATAGCCTATCTGAACGCAGATCATGCGCGCTCCAAAATTCACTCCCCGGATGTTTTACTTTCTAAAAGGACTCGAAATGTTGATACACTATGAGAAATACAGTCACAACGTTATTATAGTCATTTAAACACTAAAATCACAAGAAATAGAGACGGGTGAATTTCGCGGTCAAAATAGAAAAAGTGGGATCCGCGTTGAGAAATCCCGAATTAACCCCAAATAAAAGTCCTAAATAACTCTCGGAACTTGTATACCAGGATTGAACACAATTCAGGACTCAAGACAGTCCCAACATGAACATGCAACAATAAAACCCAAATTCTAAGCTGAAAATCAGCAACAATGGCAGCAACTTCTTACAAGATTTTACCAAAAATGAAGCTTCAACAGCCAAAACCAATCACACCACAACGATCTTCACGAAAAACCCCACAATATAGGCTCTTGAATCACTAGATTCAGACCTAAAATGGCCAAGAAATCACCTTCTAAAATTTCCCAAAACTTGTGCTCGAAAATGAGCTATGACATGAGTTAAAACCCAAAATTTTCCTCAAATAAGGTCCCCAAATCAGATTCCAAGCTCACCAATGCGTTTCCCTCGAAAAATCTCACAACTTAGCCTTTTGAATCGCCCAATTTGGAGTTGTATAGCTTAAGATATCAAGATTTCAAAGTAAGACACAAAGCTTAAAGTTGGGTTTTTATAAGCAATTTCTGGTCGTTAAAAGGCTGCACCAGATTTCAGCTTTGCCTACTTTCTTTAAAGTCTCCGACGGGTGCTCGGAATCCGTTCGGAACCTGATAAAAATAAAAAAATATGCTACCCTACCAAAGTCGACATTCCGGACTCAAAGGCGCAGTCGAAATTTTCATCAGAGGTCATCTCGATAAAATGTGGGTCCCACTTCCATTGGCCATTTTAAGTCAAAAACCACAAAAGGGCTCGGAAAAATATCAAAAACCTCAAAACCCGAAAGAAGTGTCAAACTAGACCAAACTCGACATTTTGGAGCTAACCGCGCTGACGGAATTCTCATTCGAGCGTGTTTACTCAGAATGTTGACTAAAGTCGAACTTAGCCTTTATACTTAAAGTTAAAACGCCTAATCCCACCAACTCACACTGAAAACTTTGGGAGTCATGTCAACAATGCTACTAGACTAAAATGACTCTTCCGGAACTGATGAAATCGTCAGAATTGGATTCTGATGTCATCTTCTTGAACTTTTGATTGAAAATTATCTTTCAAGGTTCATAAGCTTCAAAAATACTAAAGCTCACACAATAACCAAACGAATGACCAGGTGACCGATCTATCAGTCCCAACAAGTCATAAATGACTTGGAATCGCGATAGGAACGCTCTAAACAATGCACAGAAGATAAAACACTAAAAATGACAAGAAGGGTCATTACACTCAGTGGTGTCCTCAGCAACATCCGCACCATCAGTAGTGCCTCCTGCTATCTCCACAGTGTGTGAGCTAGACGCCCCAGCCGCTAACTCAGATGCTCTCAGTCGGTGCGCCTCCTCTTCAGCAAGGGAGGCTCTCCTCGCAGCCTCTATATCTCGGCGCTCCTTCTTCCGTGATCGCGCCTCGTCCTCTGCTCGACCCCTACACCTCTTGGCACTCTCTCGAGGGGGAGGTGATGGAACGTCACAAGTAGCAAAAAGGGCCGCCAATACGGTGTCCTCAGCAGGCTCGACAGACGGGGCCTCAGACTCCGATACCCTAGCCTCTAAGATCGTGTCGATGTCTGCACGAAGACTGTCGACTGCAGCCTGAAGAGTCGACACATCCACCGGAAGGGCTGGTCGGGCTAGCACTCTCAACTCAAACGCGTCCAGGCACTGGTTAACCTGAGCGATCTTCCGCTCTGTAAACTGCATCATCTTCCTCTCTAGACGCTCTTCGGACTCACTAACCGACTTCTGCATCCATGGATGGATATGATGAAGAAGAGTGGCCATTTGTGACTCTAGTTTTAGGACCCTTGCAAGCGGGACCAGTGCCGGTAGAGCGGCTGTGCGGGAGGAGCTCGGGGCTGTGCTATAGTATCAGCAAGATCATCAGCAAGTGGGGACAGCTCTGGACGCGGCCCTATGCATGGAGTCAACTCATTGGCCTCGTCTCTGATGAGGCCGACGTCTACAGTGACCTGCGGGGTCTTAAGCTGATCTACGTGCCATATAGGCACACCTGTGGACCAACAAAGGGTAAAGATCATGCACGGGAAAGGGTAGGTAGTAGTGACCTTGAAAGCCCTGTCGTGCATCGCCTAGAGAAGCCATGCGAAGTCCACCTCGAATCCGGCTATCATCGCCGCCATCAACATTGCTCGATCCCAGGTAACGATGTTATCAACAGCTGTGGGGGAAAGGCAGTGACGGACAAGCAGCCACATGAACTTTAATGTGAACGTGAGGTTGGCCTTCTTGATGGCCCCCTTCGGCTTAGTGACCCAATCGGCACCCTCTCCATCTACTGACAGGTGCAGGCCATCCACCTCTTGGTGGTCTCTCTCAGTGGTGGCTCGCGCAAGAATTGGCCATTTTTTACTGTCTGCCAGCAGTAGTAAAACTCGGTGGTGAGGGGGGTCTGAGTAGCATCAATACTCTCGCCTCATAGAAACCGGCAGATGGCTAGCAGGGAAATGTCAACCTGCACACCCTGGACTCGGACCTACTCCTCTGGGGCCTGTTTTGCGGGGGCAGCCCGCTTATCGATCTGTGATCGTAGAGTAGCTACGTAGGATGCGTAGAACTCTCGGACCATTTCTTCGCTGTATCGCCCCAACGGACGTGCTGTCCACTCCAAGTGATGCCTGGTGAAGAGGTTGTGGATCTCCGGAATCGTCGGGAGACTCCTTGTATGTACCTGCCGCTCCAAAGTGAGTGTTCGAGTCATCACTCCTTTATCAATCAGGAACTTGGCGTCGGAGTAGACTTGAAACTGCCAGTCAACACACCACCGGTTGGGCTGGTCAGTGGCAGGAGTGGGGACCTGAGCTGGTGAGCCGGATGTAGTATCTGAACTGTCATCCTCATCAGACGAGGCCGACGTAGCAGTAGTGGCGGGTGCAGGAACCTCAGCAGAGCCAGAGGCTTCCTCGGACCATGATACTCCTAAGGAGCCAGAGGCTCCTTCCTCATTTGTGGCCGACCCAGAGGGTGTGCCGGTCAGTGTGCGCTCCTGATCAGACTGGGAGGAGTGACTACGCCGGACGCCACCTTTTTGGGTGTAGCTCTGGGAGCACGTGCAGCACGGGAAGGTGTGGAAGTGCCTGAGGGCACATACTCAGGGTCCCGCTCATCATCAGAGCCGATGATCATGCGTGTAGATGGGGCGACAAACATTGATCGCTCGCGTGCGTAGGTTCGGTCTTGCTTGGGTGCCATAATAGATAGTACCTGCAAAGGATCACTATTAGTACGAGTAGTGGCAAAAAAGACAAGAGAAAACATACGAAATAAAATAGTGAAAATAGTATGTAATTGCTGTAGAAACAGTGCCACACGACGGGCCTGGTGACGGCTCGTCGTGACTATGACGGACTATCGTGAGGTCCGTCGTGTTTTACATAGACTATGTAAATATAGAGAACCCTGAAGGAGAGTCTCTGTCTAGTATGACGGTGTGTGCAGGACGGACCGTCACACGTGCGATGGTACGTCGTAAATGTCTGTCGTAAGACACTTGAGAAAAAAATATGGAGACCCTTAGGAGAGGACACATAGAAAAGTGAGACCCTTAGAAATAGGGTCTCGGACAACCAGAACGGTTGTGTAGTAAGGACAGTCGTGAAGACGACGGTCCGTCACATGTGTCCGTTGGGGAACACTTGGGGAAAAAATGAGAGACCCTTAGAAACAGGGTCTCTGACAACCAAACCCGGTTGTGCAGGACGGACCATCGTGAGTACGACGATCCGTCACATGTGTCCGTTGGGATATGGTGCTTGGGCTTTTGCAACGGACTTTATGACGGTCCGTCGTGGGTACGACGATCCGTTATCGGGGTCTCGTTCTGAATGACAGTGAAAGAACTAAGGGTACCCTAAGCATCCCCGATGAACCCACATCAACCTTGTATTGTTTTGGACCAACATGTGTCTAACCCAATTACCTAGGGAACTAGCAATGCAAAAGCACCTATGTCGAGGGTGGTAAACATGGCAATTTCAAACATTTGTAACCTAGGTTAGACAGAATCGTATAAAGTAAACAAATACAATGAGGAACTAAGCTTAATACTAACTAGTAAACAAAAATGCAAGATAAATAAGTATAAATTTGAGATACATACCTTACAAATGGAGAAAAACAAATGCACAAGTACTCGGTGGAAAGATAGACACTCACAGCAGCAGTTTCCACTAGTAGATAACACTTTAGGGCTTTGGAGAATTGTGAGAGGGCAATGATTGGTGGTTGGTGGAGGAATAGATTGTGGAAGTTGAGAAGGGAAGAGTAATGGGAGAAATAATGAAGTAATGGGGGTGAAATGAGGGGTTGGGGAGATTTAATGGTCTGATTTTTAAAAAGTGTCCAGCCGGGTCGGGTCGGGCATACCTCATTAATCACGCGACAGTTCCCCAACGACGGTCTGTTGCAGTTGTGACGATCCGTCGTTGGTTCTGTCGTGTGTGCCCTAATTTCAAAATAACAGAAAAACAGTATATGGTACGACGGATGCATACGACGGTCCGTCGCAGGCGCAAAGGTCCGTCGCAGGCGCAACGGTCCGTCGCAGGCGCAACGGTCCGTCGCAGGCGCAACGGTCCGTCGCAGGCGCAACGGTCCGTCGCAGGCGCAACGGTCCGTCGCAGGCGCAACGGTCCGTCGCAGGCGCAACGGTCCGTCGCAGGCGCAACGGTCCATCGCAGGCGCAACGGTCCGTCGATGTGTCCGTCAGTGACTGCTGCACAATAAATTTCTGCAGAATTTCCTGGTGATGTGCCTGCAAATTTAAAAAACCATTAGTAGAAAAATGCTACCATTATTAAAAAGACTAAAAGTATTGGGTTGCCTCTCAACAAGCAGCTGATTTAATGTCGCGGAACGAGTAGGGACCCTTGATTACTCAGACTTCATCAAGACGGTATACCTCTATCACTTCATCCCCCGATGCTTTATGCTTAAAATAGAGGTTTATTCTATCTCTATTCCTCTGAAACCGCATTCCCTCCTTTGCTTTTAACTCAACTGCTCCATGAGGGAATACTTGGGTAATCAGGTAAGGGCCAGTCCATTTGGACTTGAGCTTTCCCGAAAGATAAGGCACCCCAGAACTGTCTACAAGCACCAAATCCCCAACCATAACCACTTGTTTTGCATTTTTCTGTTCAGTCTCCTTCTTCATCTTTTCTTTGTGGAATATGGAAGATATCGATTGGAGCTCACCACTGTTCCTCATGGTCCTACAAATGTTGAAGGTCGCTTCTTCATTATTCAACCGAAATGTCATTTGTCCCTTCTCCATATCAACTAATGCTCTACCTGTAGCAAGGAATGACCTCTCAAGAATATTAGGCACTTCAACATCGACCTAGCAATCAAGAATAAATAAATCAGCCAAAAAGATGAATGACTCCACTTTTACTAGCACATCATGGAGTATCCCTGTGGGCCTTTTCACTGTCCGATCGGCCAACAGTAACCGCATCGTAGTGGGTTTAGGATCCCCCAAACCCAACTTCCTGTAAATTGAGAGGGGCATGAGATTTATTTTTGCCCCCAGATCACATAATGCTTTCGCAAAATGTAATAACCCAACTGTACAAGGAATAGTGAACGCACCCGGATCTTTTTTCTTTTGTACTAGGGATCTTGTATCAATAGCACTACAATGCTGCAATCTATCATCATCCTCAAAAGTGACCGATCTTTTCTTGGTGACCAGATCTTTCATAAATTTGGCATAACCGGGCATTTGTTTTAGAGCTTCTACCAAAGGGACATTGATAGAGAACTGCTTCAACATTGTTATGAAGCGCCCGTATTTACCATCCTCAGTCTTTTCCCTAATCTCTGAGGGAAGGGTGGTGGTGGCCTAGGCATGGGAATTACCTTGATTGGTACTTCTGCATCTTTTCCATTACTTCCCTCTGCTTCACCACTACCCTTTACCACATTATCATTATCCTTTCTCACATTTTCCTCAGTAGATGGCATTGGTAGGTCAATGGTTTGCCTACCACCCCGAGTAGTGATTGCCATACAGTGCGCATCATTCTTTGGATTTTGGACAGTTTGCTAGGAAGAGTGCCCGGTTGCCCTGTGTTCACTGTTGTAGATAATTGGGCCACTTGCAATTCGATCTGTTTAATCGAAATTGCACGTGTATCAATTTTTTGCCCAATACTAGCTAAATCACACCTGAACTCTTTAATGTGTTCATCACTAGTGTCGAACCTCCTCATCATTTTGTGCAACATATCCTCAACTCGTGCCATACTATCTCCACCATCCCTAGGAGTAACTTCACGATTCTGAGGAGGGACATAGGGCCCATTCCTGTCGTTTCTATTAACATAGTTACCCTTGTTAAAGTTGTTGTCGCGGTGTTAGTTTCCATCTCGGACATAATGACCCTCACGGTTGTAGTTACCATAGTTCTGACCTTGGTTCCCTTGACCTTTGCGCCAATTATCCTGATTTGAGCCTTGGACGCTTGGTCGGAAACCCCCCGTCTGCTCATTTACTCAATAAGTGTCCTCCGCATAATGGCACTCATCATTAGGAGGTGGTGGCTTGGCCAAGTAGTTGACTGCATTTATTTTTTTGTCACCCCCTGTGACATATTTTAGTACCAACCCAAGCTCAGTTCTCATCTGAGCCATTTCTTCCCGAATCTCATCTGTGGTTGGGTTGTGAGTGGACTGCACTGTGAAGGTGTTTATCCCTGTATCAGATTTCCTAGTACTCCAAGCTTTGTTATTCCGGGAGATTTTCTCTAATTTTTCAAAGATCTCAGCATAAGGGCATTCTCCATAAGATCCACCTGCTATAGTGTCCAAAACCGCTTTGTTGTTATCATCCTGTCCCTGATAGAAGTATTCCTTCAGTGATTCATTAGATACGGTGATTTGGAACACTTCTCAAGAAGAGTAAATCTATCCCAAGATACTAAACTGACTCTCCTGGTAGTGCCACAAAGTATTCACTGTCTTTTGGTTTAGTTTCTGGAGACCGGATAGCGTGCTAAGAAGACATCTCTTAATTGGTCCAAGTGAAGATTGAGGTGTATGGGAGCTAGTGAACCACATAGCAGCCTCTCGTCAGTGAGAGAGGAAACACTCTGAGACCTATTACATCTAGATCCAAATCAGCCTCCCACACAACTTTTACACACTGCCCTTACCTTAGCTATATGGGCATGTAGATCCTCAGAAGGTAGCCCTGTAAACAAACCTCTGGCAGTGAGCATTTGCATCAGGCTAGTAGTTACCACAAAAGTGTGGCCTGTGGGTAGAGGGGGCAAGACAAGTGGCCCATCCGAGTCTTCTATGTTATCATACCCTCTGTAGTATGCTTGAGGCCGTGGAACGAGATTTTGTCCCCTCTGTTGATGTTCACCTGGAGCATCGGGTAACATTTGACCATGAACATGCACTGGAGCTGGGATGTTCTGGTTCTTATCCTCATCATTTATTCCCAAGTTTCGATTCATATTGCGCAGTGTACGCTCTAACTCGTGATCGTAGGGAAACAAGGGTTCTCTTCCTCTTCGTGTATTTGGCATACAAGGAGGATAGTTCTGAAAAGAAATCAAAAACACTAAAACAAAGTAAAATCAAGAAAATATCAACTAAACTATAGTAATAAGTTCAAGTTAATCTAAAAGCTAGATTCCCCGGTAGCGGTGCCAAAATTTGATACGTTCAAACTTACTTCTTAAATAAGAAGTAAAGTGGTCGTGTCAAGCAAATAACCCAACCAGTGAGGTTGGGATCGTTCCCACGAGGAAAATAGTCTAGACTTAACTTCAACCTGTTATTACTATTATTTGGTCAATGACTTCCTTGGAAAGTATAAACAATAAATGGGGGGTTTCTATTTCTAAATGAGTGAAAATAAATAATTCTAACTAGGGTTTACGTGTTCCCCACAGGTTCATAACTTGATAACTCTAACTATAACAATTCTTTCCTAGTATCTTGCGTGCAAAGTGATAAGTTATGTATTTCTAAATCCTTGGTCTGCGCATGTAGAAAATCTCACTCCGCACCTTGGTCCGGCTACATGTGTTGCTATCCTAACCCTTATACTTACCTCATATTAAGCATCGTATTCGATATTTGACTAAGTTATTACCTAGTACAAATCAATACTAGCCTATTAGATAGTCTACACTAAATCTATGTTAATTATTCTTTTCCTATTAACTACCTCCTTGGTCCCGCAAGTAGCACTAAGGTGAGTTCTAACGTTAGCCATCTGTTAAAAAGACTTCTAAACGAAAGAATTATTAATACATGCAAGACAGTAATCTAGAATTGTTATTTTAGTTAGGGTTTATCTCATTATTCGCCTATGGTTCCCACAACCCTAGTTATAGAGTTTAGTTACTCATAGACATAAACACAATATTCAAATATATTAAATATGAATTCTTGTACTTTCTTCAATGAGAAAGAATAAAATCCAAAGTTTGCTTGATTAATCTCCAAAAATCAATTGCAAGAATCTCAAAATCCAACACTAATACATAAAGTCTAAAAATCTGATGTCTAACCTCATAGAGTCTAACCTCATAAACGAGGTTTTTCCGAAATATTTATAAAAAAAAAACAAAAACCTAATTAAACAAGGATTCTAATTGCTGGAAATCTGCAAAAACGCTGTTGGGTCGATGGACCTCGCGACGGACCATCGTGGTCACGACGGATCGTCATGGACTCCGTCGTCCCATACTTGTGCAATTTCTTTTGCTGCTCTCTTCATTCCCCTCAACGGCAAGTATGACGGACCGTCATAGGCACAACAGTCCGTTGAGGGTCTTCGTTCTAAAACACTTCAACTCTTGGAATCTGGGTATTGGGATCACTTCTCTTTACTTCACGACGAACATGCAGGACGGAACGTCATAGCCACGACGGACCGTCACAAGCTTCGTAATCCCACACTTGGTAAGACTTCCCCATCTTCCTTCACCAGCTGCACTACACTGCCACCTACGGACCATCACAAGCACGACCGACCGTCATAAGCTCCGTAGGTGGTCTCCTCTGCATTTCTTCGCTCAAAATCTCTGTATTCAGCTTTGGACAGATTTCCTGCAAAACAAAGAGAAACTTATATAAAAATTAGCACAAAAAGGCTTTTGGACACACTAAACTTAAGGAAAAAGTATTAATAATACCGTGAAACCAAGGTATATCAACACCCTCAACTTAAATTCGTTGTTTGTCCTCAAGTGACGCACTATAGCTCAATCTTTGTACAATAGTATCCATGTTTATCCTTTGCAATCGTTTGGCTATCAATCCCGATTAATCTCATCAAATCTATGCATCCTATCACTATTAGGCTTGAATTTTGTGGGATCCGAACATGACACAGACTCACCATGCACTAACACCTATCCTCTTCAATTTCTCACCGAGGTGCTAACAATTCTTGTATTGCAACTAGTATCCTCACTATAAAACAAAATCCTCCTTTTTCACACAATTATTTAAGTTTGAGTATAAGGATTACTTTTCAACACTCACCTCAGAACAAAGTCACACTCATTCATACCTTTTTCCATAAGCTTGCCCTTATTTTCACTGCCTTAAGTTCGCTATACAACCCTTAGGATCACGATAGGACTTTTTTAGCTAGTAACATAGGCTCGGGGTCAGGTAAGGTATATTTTGGTATACTTTAGTGACTTTTTGCCCTCCTTGACATATCGGCTAAACCTTCCACTGTCTCTCATTTTATCTCACCCAGTTTCTCATATTCTTTCACCTTGCTATTTTCTCTTCTTTATTCATTTGTGTAAGTGACTCTTTTCTTTTCTTGCTTGTATTTCTAACGTGGAATTCTTACCACTAATTTTTTTTTCTTTTTCTTTACTTTTCTTTTCATCTAATTCTTGAGTCACTTTACTTTTGTTCTTTATCTCTCTTTGTTCTATCAACCCCACTTTCCAGAACATTCCTCATAGTAGCCACCCTTAACTCATGGCTTTGCCATGAGTCAAGGTACACAATACCCAAAGTTGGGTCAGGGCCACAACGAAGGTTGTTTATGCATTAGACACCTAAACTTATGCTTTTGGCATAAGCTGAGGTGCACATGTCCAAGGAGGGACCAGGGCCAACACGTTCACAGAAAAGATCAGTTGGGGTGAAAAAGAAAGGTCTAATTTTAAGCTCAAATTATTTGGATCAAAGAAGGATAAATTTCATTTGGTTTCTTTCATTTAGGCTAGAAATGGGCTATATTGAATAAGGGACTACGATCCTTTCCTAATTGTCTATTACAACTTACTTTTAGCAGGACTAACCAGGAAAGTTCTAGCTCAGTACCAATAGTGGACTATTCAAATTTCCTCACACTCACTTGACATCTAATCACTATACCAGATTATCAAACACCTAGTTCGAATTTAAGACTTAGGGTAATGCAATGGTGTAACTATATTTCATGCTTAGAGCCAAACAATTATCAGTTACTATGCCTAGTCATGCGTTATTTTCCATTTTATCAGGATATCATTTTAGCCATCATGCTCCAGAACTAAAACTATGTACAAAAGATATAAACATGCCGGTTCAACAGAAAAAGTAATCAGTCTTTTAGGGAAAAAGAACACAGGCAAGAAAACCCCAAAAGAGAACACTGAATTGGGCTACTCAGACTTCACCCTAACACTCACTATCCATTTACCCCCCCCCCCCCCAAAAAAAAGCATGCAATTGACCCCAATGCATAAAAAATATAAATACTAGAGTGGTAGGTGAAGCAAACCTGTGGCGCAAAGAGCCGTCAATCAACAAGATGGTGGTCCGGTTCCCCAGAACCCACGTCCTCTGCAATCTGGACACCCTCAGTGTCACAACCCAATTCCTCGAGCCATGAAGGCACCTACTATAACCCATCAGTAGGTAAGCCAAACCACAACCCAGAACAACACGTAATGGGTGTGAGGGTAGAAACTAAACAAGACTAAGCAAAATTACTATAACAACATAAGCAAACCAAAACATAAATACAATTAAGGATCCCTCCCAGAGCCTGGAAGTCACTAATACAGAGCTACCAACAAAATGATTACAAGTCCCAACAGTGGACCACCGAAACTAGACTCTCTCGAAAAGTAAAAGACAAGTCTTTAGATAAACAGATGGAGACTGAATTAGTACAAAACGTTGTGTGCTCACCACTGCTTCCAGACCAGAAATGCTCCAAACTCGATCAACGCTGACTACTGGGGCTCAGACCTGCATCACGAAAATAGATGCAGAGCGTAGCATGAGTACCAAATAACAGGTACCCAGTAGGCATCATAGGCTGAATGAACTAGAAAAGTAAAGCACTATGAAAAGACGGAATCACAAAACTAGAGGTCAAGAACAGAAGGCTAGGTAACAACAAATGCACACGAGTGTATAAAGATCTAACTAAATTAATATAAATAAGCTAACTACACCTAACTGGACCCACATAAGCCAAGAAGGTACACTCGTGCACAAGTTTAAATAAAAACCCGAACGGACCCCCATAAGCCCGACGAGTACAGAAAATAACTATAACTTAAGGAGAATAGAACTCGAGGCCAAAGAACACCGAACCAAAAAGTAGAATCTGACAGTACGGAGGTCGGGCCTTGAACCGTACGCTCACTAGAATTACACAAGTAGCCAATTGCAAAATAAAAGTAACTGAGGCCGGACCTCTAACCGGATGCTCTACATACTTGAGGTCGGACCTCTAACCGGATTCTCTACATAAGTATGTGGATGGTCGAGGCCGGACCTTAAATCCGGATACCCGACAAAGATGTCGATATAGCTGCTGAAAGAGTCTTTATCTATCCATAATCATATAAACCCATGAAACACCATCAAGACTTAGCTAATCAATGTAAGACCTTAAAGTCGAATAGAAACTCAACTTTGAATCACGGAGAAGAATTCATTGTCACTGGCGTAACTCGAGAAGCCGTAACATCGAAGAAATAAGAGTAACTATCGCTAGAGCAAGATCATCGTCTAGCTAAATACCAAACTATCAAACTCAAGTCTGCTACATTAGTCTACAAGGATTTAAGCCGGCCGAGCGACGTCGGGGCCTAACTAAGTCCTACCGACTTTGAATCATGCATTTCTAAGGAAAACCCTAGTCAAAACTAAACTAAGGCCCAACATACTTCTGATAACCAGTATTCAAACATACAAGTAATTCATATAGCAAAGAAGGTCAATTTATAACAATAAAAATGCTCACAGTTACCCGATAATTCCCTAGAAAAAGGCCAAAAATATGATTTTTAACTCCTAAGCATGATCCAATACCTACCCAACCCAAATCCCAATTAATCAACATGCATTCACATGTACGAGTTCAATCTAAGAATAGAAACCATAGCCTACCTGAACGCAGATCACACGCGCTCCAAAATTCACTCCCCGGATCTTTTACTTTCTAAAATGCCTCGAAACGTTGATACACTATCAGAAATAGATTCACACCGTTATTATAGTCATTTAAACACTAAAATCGCAAGAAACGGAGACGGGTCAATTTTGCGGTCAAAATGGAAAAAGTGGGATCCGCGTTGAGAAATCCCGAATTAACCCCAAATAAAAGTCCTAAATAAATCTCGAAACTTGTATACTAGAATGGAACACAATTCAAGACTCAAGACAGTCCCAACATGAACATGCAACAAAAAAACCCAAATTCTAAGCTAAAAATCAGCAACAATGGCAGCAGCTACTTACAAGATTTTACCAAAAATGAAGCTTCAAAAGACAAAAACAATAGCACTACGACGATCCTCACGAAAAACCCCACAATATAGGCTCTTGAATCACTAGATTCGGACCTAAAATGGCGAAGAAATCACCTTCTAAAATTTCCCAAAACTTGTGCACGAAAATGAGCTATGACAGCAGTTAAAACCCAAAATTTACCTCAAATCAGGTCCCCAAATCAGATACAATCTCACCAATGCGTTGCCCTCGAAAAATCTCACAACTTAGCCTTTTGAATCGCCCAATTTGGAGTTGTATAGCTCAGGATATCAAGATTTCAAAGTAAAACACAAAGCTGAAAGTTGGGTTTTTATAAGGACGAATCTGGTCGTTAAAACCCCATTTTCTGGTCGTTAAAAGGCTGCACCAGATTTCAGCTTTGCCTAGTTTCTTTAAAGTCTCCGACGGGTGCTCGGAATCCATTCGGAACCTGATAAAAATAAAACAGATATGCTACCCTACCAAAGTCGACATTCCGGACTCAAAGGCGCAGTCGAAATTTTCATCTGAGGTCATCTCGATAAAATGTGGGTCCCACTTCCATTGGCCATTTTAAGTCAAAAACCACAAAAGGGCTCGGAAAAATATCAAAAACCTCAAAACCCGAAAGAAGGGTCAAACTAGACCAAACTCGACATTCTAGAGCTAACCGCGCTGACGGAATTCTCATCCGAGCGCGTTTTCTTAGAATGTTGACTAAAGACAAACTTAGCCTTTAAACATAAAGTTAAACCGCCTAATTCCACCAACTCACACTGAAAACTTTGGGAGTCATGTCGACAATGCAACTAGACTAAAATCACTCTTCCGGAACAAATGGAATCGTTAGAATCGGATTCTGATGTCATCTTCTTGAACTTTTGATCGAAAATGATCGTTCAAGGTTCTAAGCTTAAAAAATACTAAAGCTCACACAATAACCAAACGAATGACCAGGTGACCGATCTGTCAGTCCCAGAAAGTCATAAATGACTTGGAATCGCTATAGGAACGCTCTAAACGATGCACAGAAGATAAAACACTAAAAATGACAAGAAGGGTCATTACAATATCCACTACTAAAAAGAACTTTTGTCCGCGAAAGTAAGGGTCAAGAAGTACCTGAAGGCTCAAACGAGCCGGGAAACTGCTCTCACATCTCCTGCTCGGTCTCCAGGTAGCCTCCTCGACTAAACGTTGCCTCCAATGGACCTTAACAATAGGAATGGCTCTCGAGCGCAATTTCCTCACATCTTTGGCTAGGATGGCAACTGGCTCTTCTACAAATGTCAAATGATCATCCTACTCAATTGCATCATACTGGAGCACATGGGACTCATCAGGAATATATCGGCGTAGCATCGAGACATGAAAAACTGGATGGATGGCTGAAAATGCTGGAGGTAGGGCCAACTCATAAGCAACCTCCCCAACTGTCCGAAGTATCTCAAAGGCCCAATATACATGGGGCTAAGCTTACCCCATCTCCCAAATCTCATCACACCCTTTATGGGCGACACACGGAGAAATACCCGATCACCAACAGAGAATCTCAAAGGTCGACGCCTCCGATTCGCATAACTCTGGTGCCTACTCTGAGCTGTCCTGAGTCTATCCTGAATCACTCTCACCTACTCCAAAGCCTCCTGAATCAAATTTGTACCTCGCGGCCTAGGCTCTGTAGACTCAAACCAGCCCACTAGAGTGCGACAAAGCCTACCATACAAGGCCTCAAACGGGGCCATCTGAATGCTAGAATGGTAGCTGTTGTTATATGCAAATTCCGCCAAAGGAAAGAACTGGTCCCATTGACCACCAAACTCCAAAACACAATCCCGTTGCATGTCCTCAAGGACCTAAATAGTGCGCTCTGACTGACCATCAGTCTGCGGGTGGAAATCTGTACTCAGGTCAACCCGGGTGCCCAACTCATCCTGAAAGGTCCTCCAAAAGCTAGACGTAATTTGAGAACCCAGATCTGATAAAATAGAAACTGGCACCCCATGAAGTCGAACCACCTCCCGAATGTAGATACGAGCCAACCTCTCGGCACTAAATGAAGATTGAACGAGAAGGAAATGTGCTGACTTGGTCAATCGATGAACGATGACCCAAATACTATCAAATCCTCTAGAAGTCCTCGATAGACCAGCCACAAAATCCATAGTAATGCGGTCCCACTTCCACTCCGGAATGGGTAATCCCTGAAATTCACCACCAGGCCTCAAATGCTCAGCCTTTACCTGCTGGCAGCACAAGCAACGAGAAACAAAGTCAGCAATATCTCATCTCATGCCACTCCACCAGTAATGTTGTCTCAAATCACGATACATCTTCGCTATACCCGGATGGATAGAATATCTAGACTCATGAGCCTCCGAAAGTATCAACTGTATTAAATCTCCAACTCTCGGGACACAAATGCGACCAGCGAATCTCAACACTCCATCAGGATCTAAGGTATCCTGATCACCATTACCCGCTAACACTCGATCTCTAAGGGACCCCACGAACTTATCCTCAAATTGACAACCACGGATCCTATCATACAAAGAAGACTGAACTCCCATATAAGCCAAGACGCGTCTAGAATCTGATATATCTAATCGAACCATGCTATGGGCTAAAAACTGAATGTCCAAAGCCAAGGGTCTTTCACCTGCAGATAAGAAGGCTAGACTACCCATACTCAACGCCTTTCGGCTCAAGGCGTCTGCTACCAAGTTTGCCTTGCCCAGATGATAGAGAATGGAGAGATCATAATCCTTCAGAAGCTCAATCCAACGACGTTGCCTCGAATTAATGTCCCTCTGGCTCATGATGTACTGAAGACTCTTTTGGTAAGTATAGATCTCACATCGAACTCCATACAAGTAGTGCCTCCAAATCTTAAGCGGGAAAACTACCGCTGCCAATTCCAAGTCATGGGTGGGGTAGTTGCGCTCGTGGACCTTAAGTTGCCTCGACGCATATGCAATAACCCGGCCCTGCTGCATCAATACACAACCCACACCAACAATAGATGCATCACAATAAATCGTGAAACCCTCGCCCTCAATCGGAAGAGTCAACATAGCAGCGCTAGTAAGCAACTCCTTAAGCTTCAGAAAGCTCATCTCACACTCCTCCGACCACACAAAGGGAATATCCTGGCGAGTCAACCGAGTCAAAGGAGCTGCAATAGTTGAAAATCCCTCAACAAAATGCCTGTAGTAACTCGCTAACCCGACAAAGCTATGAACCTCAGTAAAAGAAGTGGGTCTGTACCAATCACGAATAGCTTCAATCTTCGTCGGATCTACCCTAATACCCTCATTGGACACCACGTGCCCCAAGAATGCTACAGACGCAAGCCAAAACTCGCACTTTGAGAACTTGGCATAATGCTGCGGATCTATCAAAGTCTGGAGCACTATCCTCAAATGCTGCTCATGCTCACTCAGGCTCCGCGAGTATACCAATATGTCATCAATGAAAATGATAACAAATGAATCAAGGTATGGCCTAAACACACGTGTCATCAAGTCCATAAAGGCGGCTGGGGCATTAGTCAACCCAAAAGACATCACAAGGAACTCATAATGGCCGTAACGAGTCCTAAATGTTGTCTTAGGGATGTCTGCTGCTCTAATCCTCAATTGATGGTACCCGGACCTCAAATCAATCTTAGAAAATACGATGGCACCCTGAAGTTGATCAAAAAAATAATCTATATGAGGCATAGGGTAACGGTTATTCACCGTCACTTTGTTCAGCTGCCTGTAGTCAATGCACATCCTCAAAGTCCCATCCTTCTTTTTCACAAACAAAACAGCAGCACCCCAAGGCGACACACTCGGATGAATGAACCCCTTTTCTCAGAGGTCCTTTAACTGAACACTGATCTCTTTGAGCTCTGCAGGAGCCATCCGATAAGGAGGAATAGAAATAGGACGAGCGCCATGCTCCAAATCTATAGAAAAATCAATGTCACGCTCTGGGGGTAGGCCAGGTAGATCTGTAGGGAACACATCTGCATACTCTCTAACCACAGGAACTGAGTTAACTGAAGGGCCCTCCCTACTCACATCTCTGATGTGGGCCAAATGCGCTAAACACCCAGAAGCAATCAACCGCCTAGCTCGAATAAAAGAGATTATCCCCGTCGGTGTGTGACTATAAGCAACCTGCCACAATACCGGGGGAACACCAGGGATGGATAAGGTAACAATCTTGGCATAGCAATCCAAGACCACATGATAAGAGGATAACCAGTCCATGCCCAAAATCACATCAAAATCAATCATATCTAGCATAATAAGATCACCTCTAGTATCATAACCCTGGATAGTCACTAAGCAAGATCGCAATACTTGATCCACTACTAAGAACTCACCTATCGGGGTCGAAACATGAACCGGGTCTGCCAAAGACTCGGACCTCATACCCAATCGGGGATCAAAATAAATAGATACATACGAGAATGTGGACCCTGGATCAAATAATACTGTAGTAGGCTGATGGCACAAGAATACTTTTCTATGAGGTCCTTTAACTGAACACTGAGCTCTCTGAGCTCTGCAGGAGCCATCCGATAAGGCGGAATAGAAATAGGACGAGTGCCACGCTCCAAATCTATAGCAAAATCAATGTCACGCTCTGGGGGTAGGCCAGGTAGATCTGTAGGGAACACATCTGCATACTCTCTAACCACAGTAACTGAGTCAACTGAAGGGCCCTCCCTACTCACATCTCTGATGTGGGCCAAATACGCTAAACACCCAGAAGCAACCAACCGCCTAGCTCGAATAAAAGAGATTATCCCCGTCGGTGTGTGACTATAAGCAGCCTACAACAATACCGGGGGAACACCAGGGATCGATAAGGTAACAGTCTTGGCATAGCAATCCAAGACCACATCATATGAGGATAACCAGTTCAAATCACATCAAAATCAATCATATCTAGCATAATAAGATCAGCTCTAGTATCATAACCCTAGATAGTCACTAAGTAAGATCGCAATACTTGATCCACTACTAAGAATTCACCTATCGGGGTCGAAACATGACCGGCTCTTCCAAAGACTCGAACCTCATACCCAATCGGGGAGAAAAATATATAGATACATACGAGAATATGGACCCTGGATCAAATAATACTGTAGCAGGCTGATGGCACAGAAAGAGCGTACCTGAGATGACATCGTCAGATGCCTCAGCCGCCGCCCTTGTCGGGGCAGCGTAGAAATGGTCTTGAGCACCTCTACCTGGTGCACCCGATCTACCACCTGACCTGCCTCCCCGAGCTCCACCCCTGGTACCCTGTCGACTCTCTCGACGGTCCTGAATCTGACCACCTCCTCTAGCCGAAGAAGACACGGCTGAAACTGGTTTAGAAGTAGGTGGAGCTGGTACAATCGCCCCCCGACCTCGCCGGGGGCATTCTCTAGACCAATGGTCAAGAGAACCACAATTATAACACCCCGAAGTTCAACGCCCTGTAGTAACCCGACCGCGGCATGATGGAAAAGAATCTGATCCCCTCGAATTCTGGCCTGTACTAGGACCACTCTGCTGATATTGGCCTCCCTTAGAAACAGGTAATGCCGCCTGAATAGGACGACTGGTCTGACCCTACAGGAACCTCTGACGTGGCCTATCATATGAGTCCCTCCCCCTAGTTTGCGACTCGCTAAGCTGCCCTGGTAGCGTGCCCTCTTATCGCTGCCCCCTTGGGCCTCACGATGAATATGCTCCATGGATCGGGCATGATCGACCACATCAAGAAAAGAACGGCTAGCTGAAACCATATGCTCTGTGTCAACCCTCAAACTGTATCGCAACCCACGTACAAAACAACGAACTCTCTCTCCCTCTGTGGGAAGGATCATAGTAGCATGGCGAGACAACTCATGGAACCTCGCCTCATACTCTGAAAAGGTCATAGATCCCTGCTCCAATCTAGAGAACTGATCACGAAGCCTATCTCTGACCGTGGCATGAACCGGGCCAAGAAAGCCTCTAAGAACTCACTCCAAGATATAAGAGGAGATCCAACTGGCCTAGACTCTCGATACGTGTGCCACTACTGCCTGGCTGGCCCACATAACTGATAAGCGGTAAAGTCAGCTCCTCTCAACTCTAAAAGGCCTAATGATTGTAACTGCTCCTGGCAAGTGAGCTGGAACTCGTGAGCGTCCTCTCCAATTGCCCCTGAGAATATAGGCGGTGCCAACCTATGAAATACCCCAAGCATCTTCCCATCCCGCAGTGGCATCTCTCTAACCTCTAAGTCTGGTGGGGCGGCCACATGAACTGGTGGCGGCTGGTCTTGCAGCGCTGGTGCTGGTACAGCTGGTGCTAGTGCCTGTCGCATATCCCCAATAGCTGCTAATATTTGAATCAAGAGGAAATGAATATCAGGTGCTGCAACTGGTGCGGGTGGTGGCTGGGCTAGCCCCAGCCCCACTGGCTGTGGCGGTACATGCGCTGCATGAGGCTCCTCCTCCATATCCCATGTCGGTGCTGCAGCCCTACCTCGACCTCGTGGTCGACGTCTACCCCAAGGAAAGGCTCCGGGTGCATCTCCCCCAAACGCACCGCCTCGCGTATGAGCCATCCTGTAATAGAGTGAAACAACTGAGATTTTAAGAAACAAACAAGACAAACGTGACACGAATTTGAAACAAAATGGATATTTTCCTAAATACATCTTGTAGCCTCCTGAAGATAAGTTACAGAAGTCTCCGCACCGATCCGCAGGACTCTACTAGACGTTAGCTCTGTCAAAGTGAGACCGTTGAACCTAGGGCTCTGATACCAATTTCTCACGACCCAATTCCTCGAGCCATGAAGGCACCTACTATAACCCATCAGTAGGTAAGCCAAACCACAACCCAGAACAACACGTAATGGGTGTGAGGGTAGAAACTAAACAAGACTAAGCAAAATTAATATAACAACATAAGCAAACCAAAACATAAATACAATTAAAGATCCCTCCCAGAGCCTGGAAGTCACTAATACAGAGCTACCAACAAAATGAGTACAAGTCCCAACAGTGGACCACCGAAACTAGACTGTCTCGAAAAGTAAAAGACAAGTCTTTATATAAACAGATGGAGACTGAATTAGTACAAAACGTTGTGTGCTCACCACTGTTTCCAGACCAGAAATGCTCCAAACTCGATCAACGCTGACTACTGGTGCTCAGACCTGCATCACGAAAATAGATGCAGAGCGTAGCATGAGTATCAAATAACAGGTACCCAGTAGGCATCATAGGATGACTGAACTAGAAAAGTAAAGCACTATGAAAAGACGAAATCACAAAACTAGAGGTCAAGAACAAAAGGCTAAGTAACACAATCTAAGTACACCTAACTGGACCCACCATAAGCCCAGAAGGTACACTCGTGCACAAGTTTAAATAAAAACCCGAACGGACCCCCATAAGCCCGACGAGTACACAAAATAACTATAACTTAAGGAGAATAGAACTCGAGGCCAAAGAACACCAAACCAAAAAGTAGAATCTGACGGTACGGAGGTCGGGCCTTGAACCGGACGCTTACAACAATTACACAAGTAGCCAATTGCAAAATATAAGTAACTGAGGCCGGACCTCTAACCGGATGCTCTACATACTTGAGGCCGGACCTCTAACCTGATGCTCTACATAAGTATGTGGATGGTCGAGGCCGGACCTTAAATCCGGATACCCGACAAAGATGTCGATATAGCTGCTGAAAGAGTCTTTATCTATCCATAATCATATAAACCCATGGAACACCATCCAGACTTAGCTAATCAATGTAAGACCTCAAAGTCGAATAGAAACTCAACTTTGAATCACGAAGCGGAATTCAGTCACTGATGTAACTCGAGAAGCCGTAACATCGAACAAATAACAGTAACTATCGCTAGAGCAAGGTCATCGTCTAGCTAAATACCAAACTATCAGACTCAAGTCTGCTACATCAGTCTACAAGGATTTAAGCCGGCCGAGCGACGTCGGGGCTAAACTAAGTCCTACCGACTTTGAATCATGCATTTCTAAGGAAAACCCTAGTCAAACCTAAACTAAGTCCCAACATACTTCTGATAACCAGTATTTAAGCATACAAGTAATTCATATAGCAAAGAAGGTCAATTAATAACAATATACATGCCCACAGTTACCCGATAATTCTCTAGAAAAAGGCCAAAAATATGATTTTTAACACCTATGCATGATCCAATAACTACCCAACTCAAATCCCAACTAATCCACATGCATTCATATGTTCGAGTTCAATCTAAGAAGAGAAACCATAGCCTACCTGAACGCAGATCACGCGCGCTCCAAAATTCACTCCCCGGATCTTTTACTTTCTAAACGGCCTCGAAACGTTGATACACTATCAGAAATCGAGTCACAACTTTATTATAGTCATTTAAACACTAAAATCCCAAGAAACGGAGACGGGTCAATTTTGCGGTCAAAATGGAAAAAGTGGGATCCGCGTTGTGAAATCCCAAATTAACCCCAAATAAAAGTCCTAAATAACTCTCGGAACTTGTATACTAGAATGGAAAACAATTCAGGACTCAAGACAGTCCCAACATGAACATGCAACAAAAAAACCCAAATTTTAAGCTAAAAATCAGCAACAATGGCAGCAGCTACTTACAAGATTTTACCAAAAATGAAGCTTCAACAGCCAAAACCAATCACACCACGACGATCCTCACGAAAACCCACACAATATACGCTCTTGAATCACTAGATTCGGACCTAAAATGGCCAAGAAATCACCTTCTCAAATTTCCCAAAACTTGTGCTCGAAAATGAGCTATGACAGCAGTTAAAACCCAAAATTTACTTTATATCAGGTCCACAAATCAGATTCCAAGCACACCAATGCGTTGCCCTCAAAAAATCTCACAACTTAGCCTTTTGAATCGCCCAATTTGGAGTTGTATAGCTCAAGATGTCAATATTCCAAAGTAAGACACAAAGTTGAAAGTTGGGTTTTTATAAGGACGAATAATGTCGATAAAACCCCAATTTCTGGTCGTTAAAAGGCTGCACCAGATTTCAGCTTTGCCTACTTTCTTTAAAGTCTCTGACGGGTGCTCGGAATCCGTTCGGAACCTGATAAAATAAAACAGATATGCTACCCTACCAAAGTCGACATTCCGGACTCAAAGGCGCAGTCAAAATTTTCATCAGTGGTCATCTCGATAAAATGTGGGTCCAACTTCCGTTGGCCATTTTAAGTCAAAAACCACAAAAGGGCTCGGAAAAATATCAAAAACCTCAAAACCCGAAAGAAGGGTCAAACTAGACCAAACTCGACATTCTGGAGCTAACCGCGCTGTTGGAATTCTTATCCGAGCGTGTTTACTAAGAATGTTGACTAAAGTCAAGCTTAGCCTTTAAACATAAAGTTAAAATGCCTAATCCCACCAACTCACACTGAAAACTTTGGGAGTCATGTCAACAATGCTACTATACTAAAATGACTCTTCCAAAACTGATGGAATCGTCAGAATTGGATTCTGATGTCATCTTCTTGAACTTTTGATTGAAAATGATCGTTCAAGGTTCATAAGCTTCAAAAATACTAAATCTCACACAATAACCAAACGAATGACCAGGTGACCGATCTGTCAGTCCCATCAAGTCATAAATGACATGGAATCACTATAGGAACACTCTAAACGATGCACAAAAGATAAAATACTAAAAATGACAAGAAGGGTCATTGCACTCAGTGGTGTCCTCAACAACATCTGCACCATCAGTAGTGCCTCCTGCTAGCTCCACAGTGCGGGAGCTAGACGCCACAACCGCTAACTCAGATGCTCTCTGTCGGTGCGCCTCCTCTTCAGCAAGGCAGGCTCTCCTCGCAGCCTCTAAATCTCGGCGCTCCTTCTTCCATGCTCGCGCCTCGTCCTCTGATCGACCCCTACGCCTCTTGGCACTCTCTCGAGGGGGAGGTGGTTGAATGTAAGAAGTAGCAAAAAGGGCCGCCAATACGGTGTCCTCAGCAGGCTCGACAGACGGGGCCTCAGACTCCGGCACCCTAGCCTCTAAGATCGTGTCGATGTCTGCACAAAGACTAACGACTGCAGCATGAAGAGTCGACACATCCACCGGAGAGGCTGGTAGGGCTAACACTCTCAACTCAAAGGCGTCCAGGCACTGGTTAACCTCAGCGATCTTCCGCTCTGTAAACTGCATCATCTTTCTCTCTAGACGCTCTTCGGACCCAGTAATCGACTTCTGCATCCACGGCTGGATATGATTTAGAAGAGTGGCCATTTGTGCCTCTAGTTTTTTGACCCTTGCAAGCGGGACCAGTGCCGGTAGAGGGGTTGTGCGAGAGGAGATCGGGGCTGTGCTACTACCCGGGATAGACTCGACGGGGTAGTGTCAGTGGACACCTGTGTAGCTGTTCGGGCCTGGGCTACCGTATCAACAAGATCATCAGCAAGTGGGGGCAGCTCTGGACGGGGCTCTAGCGTGGAGCCAACTCATTGGCCTCGTCTCTGATGAGGCCGACGTCTACAGTGCCCTGTGGGCTCTTAAGCTGATCTACATGCCATATAGGCACACCTGCGGACCTGCAAAGGGCAAAGATCATGCACGGGAAAGGGTAGGTAGTAGTGACATTGAATTCCCTCTCGTGCATGACTGCCTGGAGAAGCCATATGAAGTCCACCTCGAATCCGGCTATCATCGCCTCCATCAACACTGCTCGATCCTAGGTAACGATGTTATCAGCAGCTGTGGGGGAAAGGCCGTGATGGACAAGCAGCCACAAGAACTTTGTTGTGAACGTAAGGTTGGCCTTCTTGATAGCCCCCTTCAGCTCAGTGACCCAATCAGCACCCTCTCCATCTACTGACAGGTGCAGGGCCATCCACCTCTTGGTGGTCTCTCTCAGTGCTGGCTCGCGCAAGAACTGGCCAGCCTTTACTATCTGCCAGCGGTAGTCAAAATCAGCAGTGAGGGGGTCTGACTATCATCAATACTCTCGCTGTATAGAAACCGGCGAATGGTTGGCAGGGAAATGACAACCTGCACACCCCGGACTCGGACCTGCTCCAGTGGGGCCTGTCTAGCGGGGGCAGCCCGCTTATCGATCTGTGATCGTAGAGTAGCTACGTAGGATGCGTAGAACTCTCGGACCATTTCTTCGCTGTATCACCCCAACGGACGTGCTGTCCACTCCAAGTGATGCCTGGTGAAGAGGTTATGGATCTCCGGCATCGTCGGGAGACTCGCAGTAAGTACCCGCCGCTCCAAAGTGAGTGTTCGAGTCATCACTCCTTTATCAGTAAGGAACTTGGCGTCGGAGTAGACTTGAAACTGCCCGTCAACACACCACCGGTTGGGCTGGTCAGTGGCTGGAGTGGGGATCTGAGCTGGTGAGTCGGATGTAGTATCTGAACTCTCAGCCTCATTAGACGAGGCCGACGCTGCAGCTGTTGCGGGAGGGGGAACCTCAGCAGAGCCAGAGGCTTCCTCGGACCACGATACTCCTAATGAGCCAGACGCTCCTTCCTCATTTGTGGCTGACCCAGAGGGTGTGCCGGTCATTGTGCGCTCCTTATCAGACTGGAAGGCAGTGACTACGCCGGACGTTACCTTTTTGTGTGTAGCTCTGGAGGCACGTGCAACACGGGAAGGTGTGGAAGTGCCTGGGGGCACATACTCAGGGTCCCGCTCATCATTAGAGCCGATGATCATGCGTCCAGACGGGGCAACAAACTTTGCGCCCGCGTGCGTAGGTTCGGTCTTGCTTGGGTGCCATAGTACATAGTACCTGCAAAGGATCACTATTAGTACGAGTAGTGGCAAACAAGACAAGCGAAAACATACGAAATAAAATAGTGAAAATAGTATGTAATTGCTGTAGAAACAGTGCCACACGACGGGCCTGGTGACGGCTCGTTGTGACTATGACGGACCGTCGTGAGGTCCGTCGTGTTTTACTTAGACTATGTAAATATAGGTAAACTTGAAGGAGAGTCTCTGTCTAGCATGACGGTGTGTTCAGGATGGACCGTCACACGTACGATGGTTCGTCGTAAATGTCCGTGACCATCATGACGGTCATGCAGGACGGCCCGTAGTGGGTTCCATGGTCCGGCACATTGGTCTGTTGAAGGACACATAGAGAAAGTGAGACCCTTAGAAACAGGGTCTCTGACAACCAGAACGGTTGTGCAGTACGGACCGTCGTGAATGTGTCTATTAGGGAACACTTGGGGAAAAAATGAGAGACCCTTAGAAACAGGGTCTCTAACAACCAAAACGGTTGTGCAGGACGGACCGTCGTGAGTACGACAATCCGTCACATGTGTCCGTTGGGACATGGTTCTAGGGCTTTTGCAACGGACTCTATGAAGGTCCGTCGTAGGTACGACGGTCCGTCATCGGGGTCTCGTTCTAAATGACACTGACAGAACTAACGGTACCCTAAGAATCCCCTATGAACCCACATAAAACTTGTATTGTTTTGGACCTACATGTGTCTAACCCAACTACCTAGGGAACTAGCGATGCAAAAGCACCTATGTCTAGGGTGGTAAACATGGCAATTTCGAACATTTGTAACCTAGGTTAGAAAGAATCGTATAAAGAGACACTCCTTCCTCATTTGTGGCTGACCCAGAGGGTGTGCCGATCAGTGTGCGCTCCTCATCAGACTGGGAGGCAGTGACTACGCCGGACGCCACCTTTTTGGGTGTAGCTATGGGAGCACGTGCAACATGGGAAGGTGTGAAAGTGCCTGGCGGCACATACTCAGGGTCCCGCTCATCATCAGAGCCGATGATCATGCGTGCAGACGGGGCGACAGACTTTGATCGCCCGCGTGCATATGTTCGGTCTTACTTGGGTGCCATAGTAGATAGTACCTGCAAAGGATCACTATTAGTACGAGTAGTGGCAAAAAATCCAAGCGAAAACATACGAAATAAAACAGTGAAAATAGTATGTAATTGCTGTAGAAATAGTGCCACATGACAGGCCTGGTGACGGCTCGTCGTTACTATGACGGACAGTCGTGAGGTCCGTCGTGTTTTACTTAGACTATGTAAATATAAAAAACCCTGAAGGAGAGTCTCTGTCTAGCATGATGGTGTGTGCAGGACGGACCGTCACACGTACGACGGTTTGTCGTAAATGTTCGTCGTAGGACACTTGGGAAAAAATATGGAGACCCTTAGGAGAGGGGTCTCTGACCATCATGACGGTCATGCGGGACGGCCCGTCGTGGGTTCAACGGTCCGTCACATTGGTCCGTTGAAGGACATATTGAAAAAGTGAGACCCTTAGAAACAGGGTCTCTTACAACCAGAACGGTTATGCAGTACGGAACGTCGTTAAGACGATGGTCCATCACATGTGTCAGTTGGGGAACACTTGGGGAAAAAAATGAGAGACCCTTACAAACAGGGTCTCAGACAACCAAAACGGTAGTGCATGATGGACCGTCGTGAGTACGACGATCCATCACATGTGTCCGTTGGGACACAGTGCTAGGGCTTTTGCAATGGACCCTATGACGGTCCGTCGTGGATATGACGGTCCGTCATCGGGGTCTCGTTCTGAATGACAGTGACAGAACTAAGGGTACCCTAAGCATCCTCGATGAACCCACATCAACCTTGTATTGTTTTGGACCTACATGTGTCTAACCCAACTACCTAGGGAACTAGCAATGCAAAACAACCTATGTCTAGGGTGGTAAACATAGCAATATCGAAAATTCGTAACATATGTTAGACAGAATCGTGTAAATAAAACAAAATACGATGAGGAACTAAGCTTAATACTAACTAGTAAACAAAAATGCAAGATAAATAAGTATAAATTTGAGACACATACCTTAGAAATGGATAAAAAACATATGCACAAGTACTCGGTGGCAAGATAGACACTCACAGCAGCAGTTTCAACTAGTAGATAACACTTTAGGGCTATGGAGAATTGTGAGATGGCAATGATCGGTGGTTGGTAGAGGAATAGATTGTGGAAGTTGAGAAGGGAAGAGTAATGGGAGAAATAATGAAGTAATGGGGGTAAAATGAGGGGTTGGGGAGTTTAAACGGTCTAATTTTGAAAAAGGGTCCAGCCGGGTTGGGTCGGGTATACCTCATTAATCACGCGACAGTTCCCCGACGACGGTCCGTCGCATTTGTGACGACCCGTCGGTTGTTCCGTCGTGTGTGCCCTAATTTGAAAATAACAGAAAAATGTACCTAGTACGACGGATGCATACGACGGTCCGTCGCAGGCGCAACGGTCCGTCGATGTGTCCGTCAGTGACTGCTGCAGAGTAATTTGCTGCAGAATTTCCTGGGGATGTGCCTGCAAATTTAAAAACCCATTAGTAGAAAAATGCTACCATTACCAAAAAGACGGTAAGTATTGGGTTGCCTCCCAACAAGCGCCTGATTTAATGTCGCGGCACGACTGGAGACCCTTGATTACATAGACTTCATCAAGATGGTATGCCTCTATCACTTTATTCCCCGATGCTTTATGCTTAAAATAGAGTTTTATTCTATCTCTATTCCTCTGAAACCGCATTCCCTCCTTGTCTTTTAACTCAACTGCTCCATGAGGGAATACTTGGGTAATCAGGAAAGGGCCAGTCCATTTGGACTTGAGCTTGCCCGGAAGACAAGGCACCCCAGAACTGTCTACAAGCACCAAATCCCCAACCATAAACTCTTGTTTTGCATTTTTCTGTTCAGTCTCCTTCTTCATCTTTTCTTTGTGGGATATGGCTGATACCGATTGGAGCTCACCACTCTGCCTCATGGTCCTACAAATGTTGAAGGTCGCTTCTTCATTATTCAATCGAAATGTCATTTGTCCCTTCTCCATATCAACTAATGCTCTACCTGTAGCAAGGAATGGCCTCCCAAGAATAATAGGCACTTAAACATCAACCTCGCAATCAAGAATAACAAAATCAGCCGGAAATATGAATGACTCCACTTTTACTAGCACATCATGGAATATCCCTATGGGCCTTTTCACTGTCCGATAGGCCATCAGTAGACGCATCGCAGTGGGCTTTGGATCCCTCAAACCCAACTTCTTGTAAATTGATAGGGGAATGAGATTTACGCTTTCCCCCAGATCACATAATGCTTTCGCAAAATGTAATGACCCAACTGTACAAGGAATAATGAATGCACCCGGATCTTCTTTCTTTTGTACTAGGGATCTTGTAGCAATAGCACTACAATGCTGCAATCTATCATCATCCTCAAAAGTGACCGATCTTTTCTTTGTGACCAGATCTTTCATAAATTTGGCATAACCGGGCATTTGTTCTAGAGCTTCTACCAAAGGGACATTGATAGAGAGCTGCTTCAACATTGTTATGAAGCGCCGGTATTTACAATCCTCGGTCTTTTTCACTAATCTCTGAGGGAAGGTGGTCGTGGCCTAGGCATGGGAATTAGCTTGATAGGTACTTCTGCATCTTTTCCATTACTTCCCTCTGCTTCACAACTACCCTTTACCACATTATCATTATCCTTTCTCACATTTTCCTCAGTAGATGGCATAAGTGGGTCAATGGTTTGCCTACCACCCCGATTAGTGATTGCCATACAGTGCATATCATTCTTTAGATTTTGGATAGTTTTGCGAGGAAGAGTGCCCGATTGCCGTGTATTCACTGTCGCAGATAATTGTGCCACTTGCAATTCGATCTATTTAATCGAAATTGCATGTGTATTAACTTTTTTCCCAATACTAGCTAAATCACACCTCAACTCTTTAATGTGTTCATCACTAGTGTCGAACCTCCTCATCATTTTGTGCAACATATCCTCAACTCGCGCCATACTATCTCCACCATCCTTAGGAGTAACTTCACGATTTTGAGGAGGGACATAGGGCCCATTCCTATCGTTTCTATTAGCATAGTTACCCCTGTTAAAGTTGTTGTTGCGGTGGTAGTTTCTATCTCGGACATAATGACCCTCACGGTTGTAGTTACCATAGTCCCGACCTTGGTTCCCTTGACCTTGGCGCCAATTATCCTGATTTGAGCCTTGGGCACTTGGTCGGAAACCCCCCCGTCTTTTCATTTACTGCATAAGTGTCCTCCGCATAATAGCACTCATCATTAGGAGGTGGTGGCTTAGCCAAGTAGTTGACTACATTTATCTTTTCTACACCCCCTGTGACATGTTTTAGTACCAATCCAAGCTCAGTTCTCATCTGAGCCATTTCTTTCCGAATCTCATCTGTGGCTCGGTTGTGAGTGGACTGCACTGCGAAGGTGTTTCTCCATGTATCAGACTTCCTAGTACTCCAAGCTTTGTTATTCTGGGAGATTTTCCCTAATTTTTCAGCGATCTCCGCATAAGGGCATTCTCCATAAGATCCACCTGCTATAGTGTCCAACACCGCTTTGTTGTAATCATCTTGTCCCCGATAGAAGTATTCATTCAGTAACTCATCATCTATACGGTGATTTGGAACACTTCTCAAGAATGAGGTGAATCTATCCCAAGAACTACTAACTGACTCTCCTGGTAGTGCCACAAAGTTATTCACTCTGTCTATGTGGTTTAGTTTCTTGGAGACCGGATAGTAGCGTGCTAAGAAGACATCTCTTAATTGGTTCCAAGTGAAGATTGAGTTGTATGGGAGCTCAGTGAACCACATAGCAGCCTCTCCCATCAGTGAGAGAGGAAACACTCTGAGACCTATTACATCTAGATCTAAATCAGGCCTCCCCACACAACTTTTACACACTGCCCTTACCTTAGTTATATGGTAATGTGGATCCTCAGAAGGTAGACCTGAAATCAAACCTCTGGCAGTGAGCATTTGCATCAGGCTACTAGTTACCACAAAAGCGTGGCCTGTGGGTAGATGGGGCAAGACAAGTGGTCCATCTGAGTCTGCTATGTTATCATACCCTCTGTAGTATGCTTGAGGTCGTGGAACGGGATTTTGTCCCCTCTGTTGATGTTCATCCGGATCATCGGGTAACATCTGACCATGAACATCCACCGGAGATGGGATGTTCTGGTTTGGACCCTCATCATTTATTCCCAAGTTTCGATTCATATTACGCAGTGTACGCTCTAACTCGTGTTCGTAGGGAAACAAGGGTTCTCTTCCTCTCTGTGTATTTGGCATACAGGAGGATAGTTCTGAAAAGAAATCAAAAACACTAAAACAAAGTAAAATCAAGAAAATATCAACTAAACCATAGTAATAAGTTCAAGTTAATCTAAAAGCTAGATTCCCCGGCAGCGGTGCCAAAATTTGATACGCTCAAACTTACTTCTTAAATAAGAAGTAAATCGGTCGTGTGAAATAATTATCCCAACTTGTGAGGTTGGGATCGTTCCCACGAGGAAAATAGTCTAGACTTAACTTCAACCTTTTATTACTATTGTTTGGTCAATGACTTCATTGGAAAGTAAAAACAAAAAAGGGGGGTTTCTATTTCTAAATGAGTGAAAATAAATAACGAACTTGAAAGAGACACTTAACAGCTTTGAATGTTGGGTTTTAATCAATTAATCGAAGTAACTAGGGATTACGTGTTCCCCACAGGTTCATAACTTGATAACTCTAAGTATAAAATTTCTTTCCTAGTATCTTGCATGCAAGGTGATAAGTTATGTATTACGAAATCCTTGGTCCGGCATCTAGAAAATCTCACTCCGCACCTTGGTACGGCTACGTGTGTGGCTATCCTAACCCTTCTCCTTACCTTATATTAAGCATCGTATTCGATATTTGACTAAGTTATTACCTCGTACCAATCAATACTAGCCTATTAGATAGTCTACACTAAATCTATGTTAATAATTCTTTTCCTGTTAACTACCTCCTTGGTCCGGCAAGTAGCATTAAGGCGAGTTCAAACGTTGGTCATCCGTTAAAAAGACTTCTAAACGAAAGAATTATTAATACATGCAAGACACTTATCTAGAATTGTTATTTTAGTTAGGGTTCATCTCATTATTCACCAATGGTTCCCACAACCTTAGTTATAGAGTTTAGTTACTCATAGCCATAAACACAATATTCAAATATATTAAATACTAATTCATGTACTTACTTCAGTTAGAAAGAATAAAATCCAAAGTTTGCTTGATTAATCTCCAAAAATCAATTGCATGAATCTCAAAATCCAACACAAATACACAAAGTCTAAAAATCTGATGTCTAATCTCATACAGTCTAACATCATAAACGAGGTTTTTTCGAACTATTTATAAAAAAAACAAAAAACTAATTAAACAAGGATTTTTAATTGCTGGAAATCTGCCAAAACGCGACAGGGTCGACAGACCTCGCGATGGACCGTCGTGGTCACGACGGACCGTCATGGACACCGTCGTCCCATACTTGTGCAATTTCTTCTGCTACTCTCTTTATTCTCCTCAACGGCAAGTATGACAGACCATCCTAGGCACAACGGTCCGTCGAGGGTCTTCGTTCTAAAACACTTCAACTCTTGGAATTTGGGTACTGGGATCACTTCTCTGTACATCACGACGAACCAGCAGGATGAACCGTCATAGCCACGACGGACCGTCACAAGCTTCGTAATCCTACACTTGGTCAGATTTCCCCATCTTCCTTCAGCAGCTGCACTACACTGCCACCTAGGGACCGTCACAAGCATGACGGACCGTCATAAGCTCCGTAGGTAGTCTCCTCTGCATTTCTTCGCTCAAAACTCCGCATTCTGCTTTGGAAAGATTTCCTGCAAAACAAAGAGAAACTTATATAAAAGTTAGCACAAAAAGGCTTTTGGACACACTAATCTTAAGGAAAAAGTATTAATAATACCGTGAAACCACGGTATATCAACACCCTCAACTTAAATTCGTTGTTTGTCCTCAAGCGACGCACTATGACTCACTACACAATCTTTGTTCAATAGTATCCATGTTTTATCCTTTGCAATCATTTGGCTATCAATCTCGATTAATCTCATCAAATCTATGCATGCTATCACTATTAGGCTTGCATTTTGTGAGATCAGAACATGACACAGACTCACCATGCACTAACACCTATCCTCTTCAATTTCTCACCGAGGTGCAAACAATTCTTGTATTGCAACTAGTGTCCTCACTTTATAACAAATTCCTCCTTTTTCACACAATGATTTCAGTTTGAGTATAAGGATTACTTTTCAACACTCACTCTCAGAACAAAGTCACACTCATTCAAACCTTTTGCCATAATCTTGCTCTAATTTTCACTACCTTAAGTTCGCTATACAATCCTTAGGATCACGATAGGACTTTTTTAGCTTGTAACATAGGCTCGGGGTCAGGTAAGGTACATTTGGTATACATTAGTGACTTTTTGCCCTCCTTTACATATCGGCTAAACCTTCCACTGCCTCTCATTTTATGTCACCAGTTTCTCATATTCTTTCACCTTGTTATTTTCTCTTCTTTCTTTATTTGTGTAAGTGACTTTCTTCTTTTCTTGCTTGTATTTCTAACGTGGAATTCTTACCACTAATTTTTTTTTCTTTTCTTTACTTTTATTTTCATCTAATTCTTGAGTCACTTTACTTTTGTTCTTACTCTCTCTTTGTTCTTTCAACCCCACTTTCCAGAGCATTCCTCATAGTAGTCACCCTCAACTCATGGCTTTGCCATGAGTCAAGGTACACAATACCCAAAGTTGGGTCTGGGCCACAACGAAGGTTGTTTATTCATTAGCCACCCTCAACTTATACTTTTGGCATAAGTTGAGGTGCACATGTCCAAGGAGGGACCAGGGCCAACACATTGTTCCCAGAAAAGATCAGTTAGGGTGAAAAAGAAAGGTCTAATTTTAAGCTCAGATTATTTGGATCAAAGAAGGATAAATTTCATTTTGTTTCTTTCATTTAGGCTAGAAATGGGCTATTTTGAATAAGGGCCTATGATCCTTTCCTAATTGTCTATTACAGCTTCCTTTTACCAGGACTAAACAGGCAAGTTCTAGCTCAGTACCAATAGTGGAGTATTCAAATTTCCTCACACTCACTTGACATCTCATCACTATACCAGATTATCAGACACCTAGTTCGAATTTAAAACTTAGGGTAATGCAATGGTGTAACTCTATTTCATGCTTAGAGCCACACAATTATCAGTTACTATGCCTAGTCATGTGTTATTTTCAAGTTTATCAGGATATCATTTTAGCCATCATGCTCCAGAACTAAAACTATGTACAAAGGATATAAACGTGCCGGTTCAACAGAAAAAGTAATCAGTCTTTTGGGGAAAAAGAACACAGGCAAGAAAACCCCAAAAGAGAATAGTGAATTGGGCTACTCAGACTTCACCCTAACACTCACTATCCATTGACCCCATCCCCAACAAAAAAGCATGCAATTGTCCTTAATGCATTAAAAAAATGTGAATACTAGAGTGGTAGGTGAAGCAAACCTGTGGCGCAAAGCGTTGTCGATCAGCAAGATGGTGGGTCCGGTTCCCCAGAACCCAC